>PVIA01010744.1:0-49652 GCA_004024845.1 Tonatia bakeri
TGACATGGGAGACTTGAAATCTTTGCTTTCTTGGAAAATCCAGGAAATTCAGTACAAATCCATGCATTTAATTTTGGGGCTTAACTTCCTCTTGAGTCTTTGATCATAGGATGGGACTTGTATTTAAACCTGGGGTGTCTCTGTGCTGTTGGAATTTTATAGTTGGAGAACCTTCATGCAATTTATTATTCATTAATGTGATTCTTCATCCAACTTATCATTCATTAATGTTTTTATTTAATCTCCTTTCATATGGAAAATAGAGTTCTGACATGATTTGGGATGTGGACGGATTTGATTACTGCTCTATTCTGATCCATTCCAAGTTTTCTGAGGGCAAAATACACACCGCTACCAGCAGTCCCAGGGGAACACCCATTGGAGAGCGGCTGGGCTTGAGAGGTTAGTCACTTGACCTCAAGCAGGTAGGAGCCTTCTCAAGGCACTAGGTATAATCCTGCATGAGCGTAATCTGAAAGGTCTTTAGGCTACAGCTACTCAAGTGTTGGGAGCTTTCAGAATTCTCGAACGAGGGATTTGGTTTTTGATGTTTTGCCTCTTTATGAATCAGTAGGGTGAAGCAGTTTTTGTGAGTGGGACTGTTCTGCAGGCTTAATATTCTTTCCAATGCCCCATTTCAAGATCTAGTCTGAAAGGACAGGCAGGAACAGTCCCAGTTAAGTGCTTACCCTTATATTTGGGTTCTCTGCTGACTCTTTCAGCTTATTTTCAATTGGTGCAAAATAGCAATTTTCAACCTTTTTCATCTCATGGCACACATAAACTAATTACTAAAATTCTGTGGCACACCAAAAAATATATTTTTTAACCTGACAAAAAATAGGTATAACTTTGATTTATTCACACTGGACAGCTACTGTTGTATTGGCCGTTCTCATTTTTTTTTATTTGACAGACTAAATAATTAGGTACAACATGTTTTAAAAAATCTTACAGCACACTAGCATGCTTTTTACAGTATACCAGTTGAGAATCACTGGTGTAAAACTTGGGTGGGGAAGGGAGGTGCTATTTACTAGATTTTCCTTTTCAAAGACACTAAAAGTAAGTATTATTATTAATCTTCATTTTACAGTTGAGGGAACTGAGGCACAGAAAGGCTATGCAGTGTGCCCAGGCTCAGGCACATGAACCTGAGTTCAAATCCTGACTTCATCTCTCATGTTCTTAACAAGGGCAATAGGATACCTCTCCATTATTATAAAACAGCATAATTAGTTATCTATATAATAATTGATTTAATCTCATTTTACAGAGCAATTAACTGGACATGTGAATTATTACTTGGATTTTTACTATCTAGTTCCATAAATCTCCATCTTGACACATTTAAGGATCTTTTAAAAATAAAGCTGCACACAGTTGCTACTACCATAATCTAAATGAAATTTTAATATCAGCCTTACTAACTTCCTTTAGGAAAAAAATGTGAGAAAATGAATACATATCTGTACAGATTCAGACATCCCCACGGAGATCTAAGGTGTCAGGAGATGTCATTTGCTACAAATTCAAATGCCAGCAGCAAGAATCTTAATTGCCTAGACACAACTTTTCACTCCCTGGGACACATTTTTCACACTTCCTCAATTTGCTCTTTGGGAGATCTGATTTATATTTTTGTAAGTGACTATGTTAGAGATATACTTACATTAGGGCTCTAATGTTCTCAAGTACTTTCTCTTTTTGGCACAACTTCTTTTAGTGGCCCTGGACACCAGGGAATTGGGTACCACTTCGGGACGAAACATTTAACCAGGGATCATCTATTTTATAAAAAAAAATTACTGAATGCTTTTGCTGTATTCTTTCACAACCCACCTCCCAGTTGTTCAATATAATAACCACTTCATCATCTCTCTTTCTGCAACAATTGCCCACTTTTTTCTTTTTCTCTTTAGCAGCAAACAATTTCCACACAAGACATATCTAATCCAAAGTCAATAATTGCAGAAAAAATCCTGATGCAATCTTGATCACCGTGACAATGACATGAAGATAAGAATGGTCTCTGATCGTCAACAGAAATGTTAGACCAGAGAAAAACAAAAAACACAATTTGTAAAGATCATTACCATATAAACAAACATGTAATTTCTCATCCAAATAGAAGGTTTCTTTGCAAAACAATCTATTCCATTTTTTTTGTTGCATTGTATGTGTTTATGCTGTCAGAAATCTGAATGATGACCTATTAGATGATCTTATTTCATGGACCCTTTTCTTTTTTCCTTTGATCTAAAAACATTGATTTTCAGTTGTTCTGCTTGTGTTGTTTTCATTATAGATCTATCAAAAGCAAATATTCTGACCATGTTGGTTGAGAATTTTAATGAAAACCTATTAGCAGTGGCATATTGTTTTTTTGTGCTGAATCTGTAGTCTGGCATAATTCCATAGAAAAGGCAGAGCGAGGTGGATTTGTAGGCTGGCTTTTACCTTGTTACATGGCTTCCCGTTCTTCCTGCATGTTTCGGAACAGCACATGCCCTCATTACTGTCTGTGGTTATTGGCACTAAACAGTGAGGCACCTGTTTAATAGAGGCACTCTGATGATTCCTCTGAGTTCAAGATGGTCCTTTTACCCTTCCAGTTGATGGAATCAGCATTCGTAATATTTGCTTCACATGTGAAAATGCGAAACAAGCAAGCAAGAATAATAAGAGAATGGCAAAAGTGGATTGAGTGGGTGGGGAGATAAGAAGGATACAAAATGACAATAAGAACTCTTGCAAAATGAGTGACAAACAGTATTAGCAGAAGGACAAAGATCAAAATTCCAAGAGGGCATTGCCACTATGGCTACTGATTCTATAGTCTTTTGATACACATTTTTATTGAATTCTTAGCAGTGCTGGTTGCTGGCATTGGCTCTGAGAACAGAAGAACAAGTAAGACCAACAAGGTTCCTGTCCCTACAGATCTTACTCCAAAAAGCATTTCACAATTCCTTCTACTAAACAGTTACTACCTTGAGTAGGATCTTCAGCTATACCAACAAAGAACTCTACAAAGTTGAGAGTTATATAATAGTGTGATAGAAAGGAATCATTTACTCATACTCAGAACTGACCCCAAGAAAGTCATCTCACATTGGACACTAAGAGAGCTGTGAACTCCTGATCAATTTAAAAATATCTAAAATGACACCATAATTCATTATTCTCATTAAACACAAGGCATTTGTTAAAACTTTTCGAGACATTTTTTAAAACTATTATAACCATTCCTTGGGCAGCAAGGTGAAACAGTCTTTTAATTGTAGCAAGCAGCATCGGAGCGTTTTTGGGGAAAAAGCCACATGCTATTTGATAAACATCAGAATAATCCCCCTGAATATAATGTGAGACCTTAAAGGCTTGTGTATCAACTACAGTTAAAGCAACAAAAAGAAAGCTTAGGCTTCTCTGTAAGAAAAGAAGTAGAAATGTTACATTATTTCTTCATACTGTTGGTGGCTCCTGGGAGAAAACAGAGAGAAGAAGGGGTAGCAGCCAGGATGGTCAGGGGTTGGGTACAGTCACGAAAGGCAGTGAGAAGCCTCCGGAGCCATTCAGCTAACGTGACACATAAGAATTGAAGCGTCTAACACACTACTTAAAGGGTGGGACTCAAACTCTTTTGTAAAAACTACTTGAAATGTTTTTTGTGTATGCATTTATTTACTTTTGTCATTTGTTTGTGGAAAACAATGGAGGAGGATTGTTCCATAACAAGGCTGCTCAGCGAGGAACACGGAAAGCACCGTGAGAACATAAGCGGGAGTCAGACTGGAGTCTCACTTTTCTCTCGGTTTTCATTAGAGGTGAAGCCCATCTCAAGGAAACAGACCCTAGATCTCACCTAGGCTACAATTCCACGGCACAGTCAAGATGAGCTATGCCTGTAGTTCAAATGCGTTACCCATGGCATGCGATAATTAATGAGTAGAGGAAAACTTTTTCATTATTTTGAAATTCAAAAACTATTTTCAAATGTAATACCACTCCATCAATTCTCCTGAGAAGGATTTATACGATAATAGTAGAGCAGTTACCATTTATCCTAATTTTACAGGTGAGAACCTGAAGTCCAGAAAGATTTAGAGAATTGTCAATGGTCATATGCCTGGAGAACGAAGCTGTAGGTGGGCACAAAGTGTCTCACTCTCAATGCTAAATGTTTTTTATTGTTATGCTGTTGTTTAGAATATTTTAAAACAATTATCATGGATATAATTATAGAAAAACTCATTTACATTTTAATCCTTAAAGAAGTAGTGAACAGATTCCTCAATTCAAAAGCAGAATTTTAATAAAGTTTTCTAGTGTTAAAACTAGATCATTTGCATATTTTCCTTTGACTTAAATACCTAATTGCCAGGGTATTTGCATTTTTCTATCTGATTTTGCCAGAGCACCCAATTTATCTGCATATTCTTATTAGATGAGCTGCAGAAAATGGGCGGCCTTTCCCACCCTTAATTAGAATTAACTTTGGCTTCCACACACTTCAAGAAAGGCGATTTTACACAGCGTAAAGAATAAATATTTTGAGACTTAAATCCTGTCAGCTCTTTTGAACAATGAGTAGTGATTCTGATATTCTCCTCAGGTGCCTGAGGCTATGTAGAGCAGGTTAATATTGAAGGTATCCTGATAACACCTTTGTGTCAACTTAGAGTTGAATAGAGAGGCTTTATCTTTGAATGCACAAATATTTTCACCCAGGTATCAGGCACTGTGTTATACATTCTCTCTCAATTTCCATAATATACATCCTTTTGACTGGCTTTTTTATATTAAATCTCTAAATTTAGAAATTAAAGAGAATAGAAATCCAGTTTATTGAAGAGGCTTTCCATCTATGTAATTGATGCTTCACAAATGCTCACAACGAGGCCATAGGGATTCTGTGTCATTGGCCCAAATCACACACTGTTTGTCTAACAGAAAATCATATGAAATACACATGATCTTATGTTAATTCATTGGCCCCATGAGCCACATGCATTCACAGTCACTTTTAGCTTCATCTGGAATGTCATGACCAAGGTGGCCTTACCGTCCCCCTCGGCTTGACTGTACTTTGGACAGGGTCCTCCTGACCCCAGGCTCCTGATTTCCCTTTGCGTGGAACACATACTTTGTAGTAAACTCCTTCTGTGCTCCTCTGAGACAGAAGTCTACTCCCAGCCTCTTGCCAGTTTGATCACTCAGGAATGTCCTCCTCCAGGCTCTGCGCACTGCCCCTTTCAAATGTCATCATCACAGGAGATGCCACTCTTACCTCCCCATTGCTGTGAGAGGATAGGGACTTCAGTCAATGAGCAAACATCTATGGCCTAGTGACACCGACCACCTACTGCCCCACCACACCCCAGTCCTTTGTACCAGCTCTCCCCAGGACCAGAGAACCATTGCTGCTTTTTGTTTCAGCAGAGTTGCGTTCAACCTTTGCCTCCTATTACAAATCATCTTGAAGAAAGTCTGTCTTTTTTTTTAACTCTGTCTGCTACAGTTTTTCTTTATAATTGCTACCATCTTTGGATCACTTACTGTGCACTGAATACTAAGTCCATTACTATAGAGTATCTTACTATAGTGTCAATAACCTAGGATTTATTCTTGGTCCCCTTTTATAGATGAGAGGATGAAAGTACAGAAGAGTTAAATAACAATGACACTTGGCAGTTTTGAGAGAGGAGGTGAAGGGAAAGAGGGAGGAGAGGAGAGACACATGTAGGAAGAAGCAATATAGTACAGTTTCTAGGAATGTCTGGGGCCCAGTTCAAGGCACTTGGCCCATACCCCCTGGTCATCCATATAAAGCACTTGTATGGCTAACAAGGGAAGATAAAAAGATTGGGAAGTATCTTTTCTTGTTTTTTGTTCAATAAATATTTTTACCTAAAAATTAAAGAGTCAAGTGTTAGATGCTCCGTGTATATCTAAGAGGAAAATTCAAAACAGATGCTTCCACTGAGACTTATTTAAACAAATAGTAAATTAAAGAAAGTAACACAAAATGGCACTAGCAACCAGAATGAAATAGTGAACTTAGCAATAGGTTTTAGAAACAGGAGAAAAATTGTCAGACAAAAATAATTTGTATGAGTCACTTTGTGAGTTGTCAAAAGTGGGTGTGGTAGCTGCCCAGGTGTCCGGCATACCTTTGTGCTCCCCCTTCCGTAGTGTAGAATTGTCCTTTGGCCTCAGACACTGCCTTCCATGCATTGTTAGGTCCTTCCATGCAGACACCTCAGGGAAAAACTGGATTCTCTCTGTTTGGGGAATGGATTTTGAAGAGGGGCCACTGCTGATTCCTTAGAGACACCTGTGCCAGGGGATCTCTCCTGTTCTATGTTTTTGCATCCGCTCAAAGCACTGCATGTATTGGCTCCCACTAAGTTAGAAACTGGGTCTCTTAGTATCATGTCATGTCCCCACCTGGTTCTGCATAAATACAGTGACCCATCTTCTTACTGCTTATTTCAAGCCTAAGAATTCCCTTGGGATCCAAGCCCCATAAAAGTGAAGAAAAGACAGACGATGCCGGTTGTGTTAGTTCCCTGTGGCTGCTGTAGCAAATTACCATAAACTTAGTGGCTTGAAACAACACAAATTTATCTTATATTGCTGGAGGTCAAAAGCTCAAATGAGGTGTGATGGCTAAAATTACAGTGCCAGTGAGGCTGCATCTCCTTCTGGAGGTTCTGGAGGAGAATTCATTTTCTAACTTCTCCCAGCTTCTATGAGGCCACCTGCCTTCCTTAGCATTTGGACCGCTCCTTCACCTTTAAAGTCAGCAATGTTGCATTTCTCTGAATGTTCATAGGCACAGCCACCTCTGCTTTGTCTGCCTCCTTCTTCCACATCTGAGGACCCTGATGATTGTTAGGCCTATTTAGATAATCTAGGATAATCTCCTAATTTCTAACTCAGTTGATTAGCATCTTAAATTTCCCTTTTTCATGTCACCTAAAGTATGGTGACACCTAATTACAGGGTATGTTAGGGTGTGGCCTTGTTTGGAGGGAGGGGCGTATTATTCTACGTACCACATCTGTCAAGCCAGTCAACCCCACAGCCTGCTTCAAGCTCTGCTTACTACAGGCAAGTACATCAGCTGCCAATTTTCATTACTTGATTCTTGCAGTGTCATTGGCTTACAAACATCTATGTAAGGCCCGTCAATTTTCTGGTTTCCACTTCCACTGTTCACTTGATCAACATCTCAATTTCCATATGTTTTTCAAAATATGCTATGTTTAGTCCTCCTAAAATTCTGTTGCCTGGGAGACACCCGCAGGATTGGAAACATGCCAACAAACCCAGAGAGATAGTGTACTTTATTTGCAATGTGAAATCTATGTTTGGTGTCAGATAAAATAGTTTGCAGAAAAAGATGCAAGTACCCATGGAGGCTGCCCTTCTGAGAGGTAGTTAAAGGAAATGAGGTGTTCTTTGCCTGTGGTATCAAGACATTGATGTCGGTGGGTGAACAGTGTGGTCCCAAACATAAATTTCACAAGTTGTCATTTTTGTTCTCTTCAACCAGGCAGAGTTATGATGGTTTTTAAAAAGATGCAGAATTATAAACTGAATTGTTTAATTACCATATTTAAAAGCAGCAGGTGTGTGGTACGTCTAATATGCCCTAACAAGAAACCCCTGGTTGCCACTGCTGTAAAAGCACAAAGGGAGGGCATTGGGCAATCACACAGTTTGGGGCTGGCTCTCTGAGCACAATCGTCTTCCTTGATCGTCTCTAGCAATTAGCATTTTCCATTTCACAAAGCAATTATTTATATTCTTTTTCTCCTAATGGATTTTATTAATCACATCCGCCAACCATACAAACAGCATTTATTAACACTGACAGTAAAACATCTAAAAGGTTGCATTTATTTCTTAATCAGAGATGCTAACACTAATTGAAGATGTGTGGAAAGTAGGTTTCACTGTGTGGGTCAGGCGATATTGGCAGCCCAGGGAGGGAGTAATGGAATAGTCTATGCAGAAATCAGTTCTGCTTTTCCGCTAAACTTCCCATCTGGATTTTTCTGTTAATGTTTTCTGTTAAGTGCCCCAACCCCCTTCAAAATCATACATTAAGGGTCCCTTTGTGGCATATGGTTATAATTAATAAAAATTACCATCTGACATTTGTAAGATACTATCAGACAGAGATGGATACATATTTATTATACTTAACATGTTATAATATTATATTTAAGATATAATAAATGTCCTCAAATATATTGAGGCTGATAAAAATCATTGCAGCTAAAACAGAATTCAGGTACATTGAAGTATGATAAAGTGGTACTAAAATGTTCTAAGTGTAACATTTCAAAAACGTCAGGAAACAATAAAACAAACAAATAAACAAAACATAAGAGAAATAGGCCCTTAGATTTAGAGAACAAGTTGATGGTTGCCAATGGGGAGGGGAGTGGGGGTGGGAATTAAAAAGGAAGTAAACAACGAAAATGTTCTAGGTGTAAATAGATCAAGTGAAAGTGAGGGCAGTTAATTCCTGGAGGATAAGAAGATCTCTCAGAGCCCTCTTGAGTTTAATTAATGATTAGGTTTATTGAAGGAGAGCGTTTTGGCTGTGCAGTGTAGGACGTACAGAGTTTTGATGCAGTGCGGCAGGAAAAGGGGTTGAGAGAGGCACATGCAGGGGATGGCGAAGGAGATCAACAATTTCCATCTGCTCTTTCCTCAGCCGCAGCTGTCTCTGGCCACCATTCTGCACTCTGGAGCCATGCTGATGTATTTGAAGATGCACGTGCGGTCCTGCGCTTCCCAGCTTACACGGTTTCCAGCTGCTCTCAGTGAACACCACGAGACTTCAGACGCCCCCACACCTGCATGCCCTAGCTCCTGTCGGAAACCCCAGCCTTCTCTGTTATTTCCGCTGACTGTAGGAGCTCATTCGCCGGCTTTGTACCACTGTGTGCTCTGCTGCAGAGTGCATGTGGTCTCATAGCTACTCTTCATCTTTTCCCTCAGCTCTCTAAAGCTAGGATGACTCAGGTTCCTCTTGTTCTTTTTAGTCCTGACTTGGTGATCTTGAGGATTCTTTTGGGCTCTAATTGAACAAAAATAAAAACATTTTACATCTGTAAGAGGACTGTGCCTGCTCCTGACTATGTAAAGACCTTGTCATCTGCTTTCCCTGTTCCTTGAAATAACCTGGCTCTCTCAACCTCCAAAGCCTCTATCTCTGTGTGTTCTCAGCTTGTACCAAGTCTTTAGAGCTAAGCCTAACAACCCTCATTTCCTCGGGCACACTTCTTTGACATTGAAGACTTAAATCCCTTTGTTACATGACCTCGGAGCATTTGTGTGTGTCCCTTAATCTCATTAAATTTCCAACTAAAAATCAACTTTAGATATTGTCTGCAATATTAATCTTTCCATTAAGAGAGTAAATTTATATCATGGGAAATATATCATGGGAAATTGGATATGTCATGTTAACATTGTATTCTGCATAATAGCATAGAGCTTGGCAACTAGGAAGTTTCATATAAATGCTATTGAATAAATGAATATGTGAATAATGGAGAAGATAGGATTCAGAGAACAGGCTGGATTCAGACTGGAGAAGGCCTTGAATTCAATGCTAAGGATTCTGTGTAGAAAATCGAAAGGACATCTACAGTTGTAACAGTAATTTGTAGGCTGAAACTAATGTTTGAGTGCGAGAGGATAGGACTATGCAATAAATTATAACTTTCTTTTCTACCAGGCAATCTTAAGATAGATACAGATATCCGTATCTGTCTTGAAGAAAAAGAAAACATTTTTTCTTTATTTTCTTGTATATAGACATTCAAGTTCTCATTTTTTACTTCATCTCACTCTTGTCTGTTCTCTATAATGCCAACATTTGTCCTAAGAGAACCTCTCTTCTTCCCTTGGCCTGTCTTCTTTCACTGAACTTGTATTCTTCTATTGTTCCTGTCCTAATAGTAAAAATGAAATGTATTTTCTCAAATGCCCCAGGTCCTCCTTGATTCTCTGAGATCTGATCCCTGGAGGTACAGGCCTTTTAGCCTATCATGTTAACTTTTGTAATTGCAGCATTTTAAATTTTATTCAGCTTATTTATTTATTTATTTATTGGTAAGAACACAATGAGTTCCGTGCACTTAATAGATTTTAAGTATACAACAAAGTATTGTTATCTAGGCACAGTGTTGTTCATCAGATCTTAGAAACTCATTCAACTTGCACAGCTGAAATGTTATGCCTGGTGGTTAGCAGGCCCCTCTGCTCTCTCGCCCAGGCCCTGGCATAAACAATTCTGTTCTTTACTTCTTTGAGTTTCACTATTTTAGACCCTTCATGTTAGTGGAATCATGTAGCGTTTGCCTTTCTGTGACTGGCTTATTTCACTTAGAATAACGTCCTCCAGGTTTATACAGGTTTTCATGTATTGCAGGATTCTTTCTTTTTAAAGGATGAGGAATATTCTGTTGTCTGTATAAACCACATTTTTAAAACCCACTCATCTATGTGATGGACAGTTAGGTTGTTTCCATGTTTTGGCTTTTGTGATGAGTATGGCATGCTATTATCTCTCTTTGGGACCCTCATTTCATTTTTTGAACATGTAACCCAAAATGGAATTGTCATATCATCTGTTTTTAATTTGTTGAGAAACTTTTGTGTTTTCAATAGCAGCGGCACCATTTCGCCTTCTTACCAACAGTGCATGAGGCCCGATCTCTCCACATCCTCACGAACATTCCTTGTCTTTTGTTTTTATTGATAACACTCATGTTAATAGATGTGAGTCGGCACCTCATTGTGTTTTTGCTTTGCATTTCCTTGGTGATTAGTGACTTTGAGCATCTTTTCATAAACCTGTTGGCTATTTGAATGTCTTCTTGGGGAAGTATTTATTCAAGTCCTTATCACATTTTTTAATGGAGTTATTTGTTTTTTGGTATCGACCTATAGATTTCTTTATGTATTTTGCATATTAACTCCTGATCAGTTTTATGGTTTGCAGGTATTTTTTTGCCATTCCATTGGGTGTCTTTTCACTTTCTTGTTTCTTTTCATGCACAGAAACTTTTAGTTTAATGTAGTCCAGCTCATCTCTTTTTGGTTTTATTGTCTATGATTTTGAGGTCGTAACCATGAAATCATTTCCAAGACCAACATCATGAAGATTTCCCCCGATGTTTACTTCTGGGGGTTTTATAGTTTCAGGTCTGTGTTTAAATCTTTAACCCATTTTGGTTCATTTTTGTGCATGATGTGACTTAACAATCCAGTTATAGTCTTTTGCATGTAGATATCCAATGTCCCCAACATCTTTATTGAAGAGACTCTCCTTTCTCCACTGTATATCCTTGGCACCCTGTCAAAGAGCAGTTTTTCTGGGCTCTCTGTTCTGTTCCAATGGCACATATACCTGCCTTTATGCAAGTACAACTAATTGTGGTAGTTTTGTAAATGTATTTAAGTCAGTCTAATCTTTACACACCGTCCAGGTTGTACAAGTTAGAAATCATCTCTGCAACTGTAAAAATCAGCCACCTGGGACATCAGAGCCATGGCAAATTCCTGAAGTTTAAAACCACTGAGTGACGACCCTACTCAAGCTAATACCTAAAGCCACACCCCCAGTCATGATAGGCACTAGGCCCCCAGATGCTACTCCTTATCTTTTTCTCAAAGTTTCCAGCCAGTTTTCCAGTGTTTTTATCTCAGAGGACCTCATTTAAAAAATTATGCTTGTTCTGCACCTTAATTTAACAGAAAAAGATAAAAATGTGAAAAAAAATTTGCCGATATTAGCCATATTAGGAAATGTGACTTACGCATTGTACCATTGTCCCCTCCCTAAAACTATCCATCCAAGGCTTTCCCACAGAGGCAGAGCTTGTTCCAATAATGTTAACCAAGTTGGAGAGCACAGACTAGACTGCACTTGACTCGGGTAACTGTGGTCGCACACACACACACACTCAGACAGATGGAAGAGAAGAGGGAGTGGAGGCTCACAGGTAAAGTGTTTTACCTATTAGACCAATCACTCCTCTTCCTTCAAGCAGCAGTAAACAAAACATGGCTCTGAGGAATGTTTCCTAGTGGAAACATGAGGGATGGGAAAGTGACCTTCCCTTCTATAGATGGGAACATTGAGAATCAGGCTTGCCCTGAAATGAAAGGTCTTAGCTACCTGACACATCAACTGTGATAGCACCATCTAGGATGAAGTAAGCCTGCTGGATTATTGACTGCATGGTGGAGTGCAGACAAGCATCAGGGAAGCTGAAGCCCACCTGACATGGCAATTGTCAGGTGAACCTGCTGTTGCTCATTGGAGGAAAGCAAGTCCCACAGGGGAACTGACTCTAGGCAGATAAAATATACTCAGCATCCCATAGCTACAGGCAGTGTCACTGGCAACAGAGACTTTGACTGTGATTAGCAAACCAGAGAGAGGATTTTATATTGAATTTGAAGTTAAAGTCAGATATATATTACTCTGAGGTCTGAATTGTTAACTTCAAGTCATTGCTTCCTTTCCGAATCTGACTACTAATATAAAGATTGGCTAATGCTTTTAAATAGAAAAATGGCAACCTTATTGCCTATGATTAAGACCTCATTCTCATTTTTTAATCATCACCCTAGGATATGTTTTTTGATTTTAGAGAGAGAGAGAGAGGAAGATGAAGTTGTGGAGAGAGAGAAAGAGAGACACATCTATGTGAGAGAGAAACATTGATCAGTTGCTTCCTGTACATGTCCTACCTGGGGATCAAACCTACAACCTAGATATGTGCCCTGACCAGGAATAGAACCTGCCATCTTATAGTGAATGGATGGCACTCCAGCCAACTGAGCCACCCAGCCAGAGGGAAACCTTGCTGCCATTTTAATGTTTCTTTGGCCCTCGGCAGCTACAATGGTCTTTTCAGGAAGCATTGAACAGTAAATAATTATATATTTAGCATGTTTCAAATCTTTTTTTTAAGATTTTATTTATTTATTTTTAGAGAGGGAAGGGGGGGGAGAGAGAGAGAGAGAGAGAGAGAGAGAGAGAAACATCAATGTGCGGTTGCTGGAAGACATGGCCTGCAACCTAGGCATGTGCCCTGACTGGGAATTGAACCTGCGATGCCTGGTTCGCAGCCCGTGCTCAATCCACTGAGCTACACCAGCCAGGGCAGCATGTTTCAAATCTTCAGATAAAGCCTTTATATGCTGCCTTCTTTTTAACATTTTTTGTATAGTTCTAATTGATTCTTTATTCAGTTTTTCTATTTATAACTGGTATTATTAGAAGAAGGTTGTTTTTCACCATTGAAAATTCTTATTGTTTCCCTGGCACTTGGATACATATGTAACAACAGCATAATTGTTGGCTTTGAAATCATATTTTGTATTAAAAGGAGTAGTTCTCATTTGAAATTCCAAAAACAAGTGTCAGCTATGTCGACGCCTTAATCAACTTTAAAGGCTTAAAGAGGTAAGCTCTTGCACAAAATAAAGGAAGCACAGATTTCTTTGTCCCTCCAGAAAAACAACACCCAAGATTTTACAAGACTGAAAGAAATGTGGCTTCATAGCAGTTTATTAAATTCTGTACATGAGAAAGCACCTAGTAGAAGCAGTATCATCTATGAAGACAGAGGATTCCCTTTCCTCAGTAAAATTTTTTTCCCCATTTTGTTTGGGCTAATCAAATAGAGACTTCAGAAGAAAAATAATATTGTGATAATCACAACCCATTTCAACTGGCTAACCCACTGCAGAGGTAGGTTGAATGACCTTCTGGGAATGTGAGTTTTATTTAATAGTTTATATGGAAGGATTGTATAGTGAGGTTGGATGGTTAGCATGATTAAAGTGTCCATTAGCACTGTTACTGTGACTCTATTTCTCTGCATCAGACTGATTTAGAAAATACGAGTTTGGAGGCAATCATCACTCCTATTTTTGTTGATCTGTGACTCTCCCAACACAGTTTTTGATGGCAAAGCCCAATGCTCTTGCCCCAAGGCAGTCATGTAGTAGGCTGGTATATAACCCAGGAGGGCCAGAGTTTCTCTATCTGGAACCAGCACAGAAGACACTGTGAATCTTGGGTTACATTGCCAGAGGGATGTGTGTCAGGAAGAATCAATCACAATACCCAGTCTTCCTCACCAGAGTGATGGACAGATCCAGAGATGAGCATATGGCAGAAGGAAACCAATATGAGTCTTCCAAGAGTTTTTCTAATTAGATCTGGAGAAAAAAACAATCTCTTGCTTTTTAGATTTTACATTCTAGTAGAATATCAATCTAACAGAGTGAGACCATGTCCCCATGCTCCTCACTGTGTTCAGAAGCTTGTTATGCAATAGAGAGAATAAAGTAAATATTCTGAGATGAGATGAGAGAAAGATGAGAGAGGGAGAGCTCTTGTACGCAAACCCAAAATGTAGTGGTGTTTAAATTTCTGTCCTTACATGGTCAGATTTTGTGCAGTATGAATTTCTGCAATTATTTATTTGTTTTCAAGAAAGACCAGAGAGGGGGTTAATTAAAAAGCAATAGAGCCTCAAGATCTATAAAATAACATTCCTCAAGACCTAAAAGATAAATGCATGCAATTCTGATTGCCCAACAGGAATGAGGAGTGTTAGAATAATTTCTGAGTTCTGAAGATCTGAGCATTTACCCCAAAAGGAAAGGAAGTGGTTACCCCAAAAGAAGCAGTGTGGTTGACTAAATCCAAGACTCTGTGAGAACACACAATGCATGTGGGAAATAGCAACTGTTTATGTGGCGAGATGTGTTTTGGGCCAGAAGGACAAGACCTTTAAATAAGTTGCTTGTTGTACTTAATTTATTCTGAAAAAAATGATGGGCCACTGAAGACTGTTCCAAGCAAGAGAGGGACATGTTCTGACCTCCATTTGAAATAAATGATACCATCTTTTAGCATAGAGGACAAGCAGAAGGGGCTGATAGGAAGGAAAGGAGACCATTTAGGAGGTAACTAACTAGTTGAGGTAATAAATAATTCAGGCATCAGTGAAGCTGGAGAAGAAACTATAGATTCAAGAACAATGAAGACTCAGAGATTTTGCCACTGGTTGTGAAAATGGTCCTGTGTAGACAAGACAGAAATGGAGAGAGGTTTGGGAGAAACAGGAGTAAGGGAACAAGGTGATATGTTTGGCTTTAGCCTATTTGTGCCATGTGTTCTTATGCTACTTGCAGATAGATAGTTCTAGAAGATGGTTGGAAACAGACTTTGTGTTTAGGATAGAAGTCAACACTAGGGATACACATCTGAGAAACATCAGCAATAATTTGTTTAGCTGTCTCTCTGATATTAGATACAAGTTTCAAAACAGATTATTGAATAAACAGTAAAGAAGTAAAAAATACTGTAATAACTCTTTAAAATTATTTGTACAATATTAGTGTTGTAAAGAGAGTAAGTGAGAGGAGATTTTATAGAATCCTGGAAGGCTAGAGCACCAATTGGCTATTTTTCTCTTTCCCACCCAAGGTATGTATTTTAATTTGCTTCAAAGAAAGAAGAGCTTTATAGTTGTTTCTTTAAGTAGCACTGAATAGATGGGTAGTCCCATTTCTTTCATTAAAGTGGTGTAACCTGAGGAACACAGAGTGGGTCCCAGAATGATCCAAGCTTCTCTGACTTGACATGGTCACCTACAGGAATGTGCTGCTGGGCTGGACCTTGGGCTCCAGAGCAATCTGTGTTGAGATTTGGGGCACCTGCTCTCATGTTTTTGTGTGGATGTATGGTCTGTGTACGTGTGCTTCTGTGTGTGCATGTGTAGCTTGTGAATCTATAGCATGTGTGGGTATGTGCATTCATGTGTGTACACATGTGGGAACAAGCATGAACTATCTCTTCCTTGCATACTAAAATCACCTAAAATGGCTCAAGAGAGTCAATTGGTCTAGTTCAAGTTATTTGGGGAATTAACTTGACCAGGATCTAAAATTCTGAAATGATGTTGCAAGATGACTATAATGGTATAATTCCAATGTGAAATATCTTTTGAAACTGTGTTCAAGACTCAGGGTGCTGTATTATAGTGTAACTGAGTAGAGCAGGTCTAACTTAAACTAAAACTATGATAGTATGTTTTGAGTAGATAATTGATAATCCAAATACACCAGCTTCAGTCCTCTAGAGAACTTACATAATTAGAATAGATATTTGTCTCACTTGTTAATAATTTTCACAAAAGTTTACTAAGGATCTCATTTCATTTTTACCACTTTTAGCTGATTAATCAAAGCATATTCTAAATATAAGTTTATATCTTCTTGTTCCAGCTGGTTGCTCAAAATGCTGAAGTTCTAATTTTCTGAAATGGCTGTCTCTCTCTCTCTCTCTCTTTTTTTTTTTTTGCCATTACTATATAGAAAATAAACCACTGCTGTTTAGAGTTGTAGTAGCTTACACAATTAGTAGTTTAATTCTTAAAATACATTTTTCATGTTCTTTATTATAAACCCATATTTCCCTGTATTATTTTGCAGCAAGAGAGAAATAACAGTCCTCGAATACAAAACAATATGTGTGTGCATGCTATTACAAAGCACCCTGGGAAGTCTGTGTTCATTATTTCATAAATCAAGTGTCAAGGATAATTTCCAAAGATCCATGAACACATGGCATGCATAAGTAAGAGCATTATGGTAATATAAAAAGCTAGAGGATAAATATTTATAATTCCATAAAGACTGCTCATTCCTCAAAGCAATCTAATCAGTATATCTGATGTAATGGATGAGAATCTGCTATTATTCAGGCATAGTTTAGAGAAACATTACATATATCAAGTAAGTGATAGATTGAAGAGTTATATTCATAAAACTGTTATATTGTTCCTGAATTGTTTCACTTACGAACTTTAAATTTCCAGGATAATTATTAATTTCATTGGCCATAACATATTAAAAAATTGGTACATTTCCCTTCTGTAGATGTTGTTATAAACATCACTACATATACTAAACAAGTTTTGAGCTTAACTGGTTGTCTGAAATGCAAAGTAGAAGATATTTCTATGTTAGATATTTGAGGGTTTGAGATAATCCAAATCTTGAGAATTGATAAATTTATACATTATAAAGATGCTGTTTGTGTAGTGGCAGTAATTACAAAGGGCTATATTGTCTTAGTATTCCCATCATGAATAAGGAATTAAAGATTTAGGATATATTAAAGATGAGATTTTTTTGTTGTTGTTGTTTAGAAGTTTTCTAAAATTTTTTGTTACTGTTCAAGTACAGTTGTCTCCATTTTCCCATCCTCCACTGCCCCCCACCCCGCCCACCCCCACCTCCCACCCTTGATCCTACCCCCTTTGGCTTTGTCCATGTGTCCTTTATTCATGTTCCTTAATGAACCTTCCCCCTGTTATCTCCTCCCCTCTGGTTACTGTCATCTCCTCCCCCTGTTATCCCCTCCCCTCTGGTTACTGTCAGTTTGTTCTTTATTTCAATGTCTCTGGTTCTATTTTGCTTGCTTGTTTGTTTCGTTGATTAGGTTCCACTTACAGGTGAGATCACAAGGTATTTGTCTCTCCAGTTCCACCCATGCTATCATAAAGGGTAGGAGCTCCTTTTTTCTTTCTCTTGTGTAGTATTCCATTGTGTAAATATACCACAGTTTTTTTATGCACTCATTCACTGATGGGCACTTAGGTTGCTTCTGACACTTGACTATTAAAAATTGTACTGCTATGAACATTGGGGTGCATAGGTTCTTTTGGACTGGTGTTTCAGGGTACTTAGGGTATAATCCCAGCAGTGGAACTGTCAGGTCAAAAGGTAGCTCCATTTTTAGTTTTCTGAGAAAATTCCTTATTATTTCCACAGTGGCTGCACCAGTCTGTGTCCCAAACACTGTAAGAGGATTCCCTTTTCTCCACAACCTCGCAGGCACTTGTTGTTTGTTGATTTGGTAAAGATGAGTTTGTTTTTTTTTTACTTCATCCTCCACGTTTAGAAATGGAAATTTGCTTTCATTGATACCTAAAGGTTAAGTGAAACATATACATCAGACCAAAATCTCAAAAAAAATCAAGAAAATGATCTATCACATGCTTTACAAATAAAAATTTAAATTATGCACTTAGTGAACAATAAAAAATAGTGCCATTCAACTATGTAATACTCAAGTTGGTAGAGGCCAAGGCATTAAGTGGGCTTACATAAATTGGGGGGAGAACATGAGCATTATGACATCATTTAGGAAAGATGCAATTGGTGGAGGACCTCTGAAAGCTGGACTTCAATCTGTGTTACTATAACACAGATTATTTGCAGAAAAAGGTATATTCATGACCTAATGATGCTTGAAGAAAACTAATATGTTATTGACTATCTAGATGTTTGCTTCCAGGCTAACAATTTTATAATCATTGTAATTTAAACACAAGCACACTGCCAGGGAAGTGTTATTACAGTCCTTTATAGATGAATAAATGAAGGCCCAAATATGACCAAATCACAGTGCCAGAAAGTGGTGAGTTGGGAAGCCAATCCAGTTCTAAGCCAAATTCATTTTATTTCCTATTACTGTAATAATGCAATATAACTACAGTCTTGAAGTTTGTATACAAGATGGTTTAGATCCAAGATCATTCTTAAAATCACATTTGTAAGAGAGAGAACTGGAGAGAAAGCAAATCTGCAAGAACTCCAAATTTACACTGAAAAAAATTGTATTTCATCTGAATAATGGTGGGCAATTAAAATGCTAGTGTTCTTCATTTATAACTTGAAAACCTACACCTGTTATAGTATAGCATCATAGAAATCATTTACCCACTTATTTTGGACAATGTCCTTTTTTTTTAGCATAATCAATAAGATATACTTTTTACTCTTATTTTTAAATAATTTTATTTTCATTATTGTTCAAATACAATTTTCTATCTTTTACTCCCATCCCAGCCCACCCACCCATCCCTCCTCAACTCCCTTCCATTTCCACCCACCCCTAGTTTTTGTCCATGTGTCCTTTATACTTGTTCCTTTTCCCTGATATTCCCCTGAAATTCCCTCCCCCTCCCCTCTGAACACTGTCAGCCTGTTCTCTATTTCAGTGTCGTTGGTTATATTTTGCTTGTTTCTTTATTTTGTTGATTAGGTTCCTGTTAAAGGTGAGATCATATCGTATTTGTCTTTCTCCACCTGGCTTATTTCGCTTAGCATAATGCTTTCCAGTTCCATCCATGCTGTCGCAAATGGTAGGAGTTTCTTCTTTCTTTCTGCTGCATAGAATTCCATTGTGTAAAATGTACCATAGTTTTTTGATCCATTCATTTACTGATGGGCACCTAGGTTGCTTCTAACACTTGGCTATTGTAAATTGTGCTGCTATGAACATTGGGGTACATGGGTTCTTTTGGATTCTTTCAGGGTTCTTAGTGGAATTGCTGGGTCAAAAGGCAGATCCATTTTTAGTTTTCTGAGGAAGTTCCACACTGTTTTCCATAGTGGTTGTACCAGTCTGCAATCCCACCAACAGTGTACTAGGGTCCCTTTTTCTCTCCAACCTCTCCAACACTTGTTTGTTGCTTTATGATGGCCATTCTGACTGGTGTGAAGTGGTATCTCATTGTGGTTTTAATTTTCATCTCTCTGATAGCTAGTGATATTGGGCTTGTCTTAAAGGGAAAATTGAATTGAGTCTTACCTTTTGCCAGAGCATGGATGGACCTGGAGAGTATTATGCTAAGTGAAATAAGCCAGTCAGAGAAAGACAAGTACAATATGGTTTCACTCATATGTGGAATCTAATGAACTAATAAGCAAAATAGAGACAGACTCATAGATAGAGAGCAGGCTGAGAGCTGTTTAGGGGGAGGAGCTGAGAGGGGAGTGGAGCAATTAAGCAAAAAAGAAAAGAAGAGAAAGACCTTATGGACACAGACAACAAATAGTGTAGTGATTGCTGGGGGGAGGGGTGTAGGAGGAGGTAGGGGAAGGTATAGGGGGGTAAATGGTGAAAGAAGGAGACTTGACTTGGGGTGGTGAACACACAATACAAGGTACAGACAATGTGCTGTAGAATTGTGCACCTGAAACCTGTATAATTTTGTTAACAGTGTCACCCCAATAAATTCAATAAAAAGGGAAAAAGCAAATTGAATAAAAATGAAATCTCTCTGAATGCTTTTAATCAATAGTCAAATAAACTTTTGCTGCATATTTTCAAAATTCAATTTGGTAATAAAACATACCATGGAATTATCTCCATATATCAGGAGGGAAATTGCAAGAGACAAGTGGTGGCTGATGTCAGTTACATCTCAGTAACAATATGGTAAACTCTTGGTTTAGTATCTTTGCACCTCCTTATAAGGTGAAGAAATCATCTCCTAGCAGGCCTATCAGAAGCAACTTCTAAGGCTAGCTCTGGGACTCTTCCAGTTATTAAAACTTAGAATGAAGAGTCTAAATCTGAGCCTCTTACTTCACAACCTGCTTCTCCCAGGGTCCGGCACTGGTTTTCCCTTTCCAGAACCCACTCTGGCTACGACATCTTTCATCAACAGCCCACCCAGCTTTCTCTGGTGCAGCTTCTGCTGTAGCAAACCATGATAACATCCTACAACCTATGACTTCACACCGCCTTGCCAGGCATAGTCCCCCAGGAGGCATTCCTGATAAATTTTTATCTCCTACCCAAGCAGCTGCTTTCAGACCACATTTCTTCCAGATGTCAAAACAGCCATAGAAGAAAATATTTTGGGGTGAATTTTTTTCCTGGCAAATATTGCTACTCTAAGGAGCAATAACATCACTCTTTTTCATTTTAATGTGATCGTTCAGATATGAATAAAATGAGGGGAAAAAACTGCATTAAAGACAGGGATCATAGCAGGGCTAGAGTTTGATGAAATTAGGTAATAAAGCTAATTCCATTTCTAGTATGCATTTTTATTTTATCCTTTTATATGCATGTTTCATGTGAACACTGAAATCCAGATGCATACTAATCAGTAATTAATATTCATCAACTTGTATAACAGTCCTCAACATAATGGTGATTAGCTCTAGATATTTATAGTATCATGAATAGCTAGTTAGAGAAATGCACCATTTTCATTGGAATTACATTATGTTCCATAGGAGAATTTGTGCCTGGATAGTAGGCAAGTAAAATGTTTTAAATTCTACATTTCAAGGATACTGAACATATTTATCATATACTTGACAAGTGGTCACTTCAGTAAAGTTGAATAGATAATGTGTTATTTTCCAAAGAGTGTTTTTTTAAGTCTTATCTTCCTGATTTTTTTTTTCACTCATGGGAAAAATTTGTCTGTCAACAATTGTTCTGATGTCCCATAAGCCTTGAGCTAGGCCACGAAAATACAGGCAACAGGTACCAACTCTGAAGGGCCCAGCCCCTCTGGGCTACTCAAGGCCATAGCCAACCAGTTTCCTTTGCTTCTCCTGCATCCTCTGTTTTCCCTCACTGAATATTTCCTATCACCTTACAAACATGCTATTATCTTATTATGAAAGCATTATACCCCTTCAGAACTTCCTACTTCTTTGTGCTGTTTATTTTTCTCTCTCTAATACCTGTCACCTCTCTCGATGCCATTGTCCCATTTCACTTTGGCCTATCAGCGGCATTTGACCCAATGCATCGTGGCCCGACTCTTGGCTTTCAGGGTACCACACTCTGTGAATTTTTCCTTATATTTTACAGTCAGCAACTTCTTAGTCAACTCTGTTGGTTACTTCGAATCTCCCTGATCTCAAAAGCGTGGAATTCCCAGGACTCTGTCCTAAGACATTTTCCCTTTTCTACTTCACTTGCATATTTGGTGATCTCATCTAGTCCCTTGCTTCTAAATTCTACTAATGTGCCCACAAATCTCAAATTTATGTCTACAACCCAGATCTCTCTCCAGAATTCAAGACTAATAAATTTCACTGATGACTTTACATCCCCACTCAGAGATAAGTCCTCACGCACAACATGTCTAAAATTAAATTTCTGGTATTCTCCATGAAAGCAGCTCATCTCACAGTCTTTATCCCAGTCATCGTCAGCTCCTGGTTTCCAGTATGAGGGCCAGACACATTAAACTGATCCTTGGCTCCTGTCTTTCCACATAATACATTCAATGATTGATTAAGTGCTATTGACTACTTTCTCAGAATACTCTTCAGCACTCACCATTTCTCACCTCCTTTGTTGCCACTACCCTGGTCCAAGCCACCCTTATTTGTCCCTGGAGTTGTAGCCTCCAAACTGTGCTTGGTCCTTTTTGAATCTAGTGTTATCACAATAGCCTTTAATAATGTAAGTCAGATCAAGAACTCCCTTGCCCCAAAACCTCCAATGGTTTTCTTTGTAACTCAGAGAAAAGACCCAAGTCCACAGAATACCCATGCAATCTACCCCGTGTTCACCCTGACATAATGGCGTGTTTCTCCCTTGCTCTGCACCAGCCATGCTAGCATCATGACTATGGCTTGATCAATCAACTCTAATCCCACCTCTCCTCACACTTGTACCCTCTGCTTGGCATGCTTTTCCCCCCAGGTATTCTTATGATTCGCTCCCTTTCTTCAGAAAATACAAAGATTTGAATTAGGGTTTTTGTGATAACTTTTTAAAAGTTATATCCCCTCAGAATGTTCTATTCCTATTTGCTTCTTTATTTTTCTCAATAATACCTATCACCTGCTAAAAATATTGTATAATTTATTTATTGACTTTGTTCTTTTACTGTCTTACACATTTTAATGTAAGCACTTTGACAGCATGAATTTTTGTCTGTTTAGTTCATTGCCATAGTGCCAGCACTTGACATGTAGTAATTGTGTTATATGTGTGTGTGTGTGTGTGTGCATACAATGTCTGTCCAGAAAAAGTCCAGCCATTATTAATATAATGAGAAAGGTTTGTGCAACATTGATATAACCTAGCATGCAAGAGGAGTGAACTAGATACACATGCCTGAACAATGATGACTCCACTGTACTAGTCAGTAGAGGTGGTAGACACCACTGAGTGAGCATGTGTATTGTGTGGCCATTGCATTAAAAATGACTAAACAAGTAGAACAATGCATTTGCACCAAATTTTGTGTTAAGCTTGAACATTCCTCTGTGGAAACCATTTAGATGATTCAGGTTTTTGGGGACAATGCAATGAGCGCAGTGCATATAAATGTGTGTAGCACAAATGCATCAAGGATGGTTGAGCACACGCATATATTGAAAGTGATCCATGTTCTGGAAGGTCTGCAACAAGCAGAACACCTGAGAATGTTGAACATGTACGGGCTGCAATCAACAAAGATTGGTGACTGATAGTGTAAGAACCAGAAGCTGATCTGGGGATTCCAAAAACTACTGTGTCCAAGATTTTGTTACAAGACCTCAGCATGACATGTGTTGTGGCAAAATTCATTCCACAGCTTCTGCTACCAGAGCAGAAGGAACATCATGCTGCAGTTGCTAATGACTTGATTCAAACTTCTGCCAAGAAGCTCATAATCAGAGATGAATCATGGGTCTATGGCTATGATGTGGAAATGAAGGCCCATCATCCCAATGGAAGTTGCCTGGTTCTCCTTACCTGAAGAAAGCACAGTAAAATCACAGCAAGATCAGGAGTGTTGATTGTGTTTTTTTTGTGTTGTCCATCATGCATACACCCTTCCAGGCCTAACAGTTAATAAGAAATGCTACCTCAGTATTCTTCATTGGCCCTGGCTATTACATCTGAGTGGATTGAGTGTGGGCTGTGAACCAAAGGGTCACTGGTTCCATTCCCAGTGAGGACACCTAGGTTGCAGGCCAGATCCCCAGTGGAGGGGCACGTGAGAGGCAACCACACATTGGTGTTTCTCTCCCTCTATCTCTCTCCCTTCCCTTCTCTCTAAAAATAAACAAATAAAATTTTTAAAAAAATATATTCTTCATTAGTTGAGAGATGCAATATGACAAAAACAGGTGCAGCTGTGGGCCACAGGGGATTGGCAGCTTCATCATGATGATGCACCTGCTCAGGCATCAGGTCTCATGCAGAGTTTTTTTGCAAAACATCAAATTGCCAGGGTGACTCAGTCCCCCTACAACCCAACTTGGCACCCTGTGACTTCTGACTTGTCCCCAAACTAAAATCACCTTTAAAAGGGATGAGATATTAGACTGTTGATAAGATTCAGGAAAATATGATGAGGCAGCTGATGGCAGTTCCAACAAAGGATTTTGCAGAGTGTTTTGAATGGTGGAAAAGATGCTGGAAGAACTGTGGAAGGTCCCAAGGTGCTTACTTTGAAGGGGACAGAGACGTCATTGTCCTATGTACAATGGTTCTTGTATCTTTTTCAACAAATGTCTTATGTTTTATATTACATGAATGGATACTTTCTGCACAAACCATTTTCTATATGTGTGTGTGTGTGTGTATTCTTGTCTACATAAATGAATGAATGAAACAAGCCTGAAAATTTAGTTGTGGAAACCAGGGGAGCATTTAAGGAAGAAAATGCAATGACACAGCCTGTGTGGAATAATGACAATAAATTTCAGAAGAAAGGGAAATTTAGAGATTAAGAAGCCTTGTTGAGCATCTGAAGGAAATATACATGATACAATAGAAAACTGGACATTCGATTAGCGAACTCTGAAAACCTGAATAGTTTGTACATTCCAGCAAAACACCCACCACCTCCTCTCTGATTACTCCATCCGCTTTTGTGCAGTTACACTCAACTTGTGTGTTCTGCTTGAGCAGTCATGCCTCCATCTCTGCCAATGGGGAGAGACAAAGTTCATCCTCCTCGCCCAGGGTCGACCATTACCTCCTCTTTATTTTTCACTAGATTATAAAAGTCTATGAAGGTAGATACTGAATTTGTTTCGCAAACCACTGTTTCCCAGTATCCAGCACATAATAGGCATAAGCTTATACAAATATTTGTTGACTGAATGACTGAATCTTCCCTGACTTCCACTTTACCACTTCTTTGCCGTCTTTGATTTCGTAATACGTTTCTCATGCTTTATCTGATGGTGCATTAGAGTGCTGACATGCATTTGTTTCTGTCTACAATAACCTTTAAGCTTCTTGAGATTTGGGCTTTCCCTATGGTGCGTTTGTTCTTTTTCTCCCTAGGAGCATGTAGGCACACAGTACGCAATCAGTGAGTGTTTAAATTTGTGTCATGTATTTGTTAGCTATGGTTGCCTTTACAAATAACTAAAAAAAATCTCGTGGATATACAACAATAAACATTTATTTTGTTCGTGTTTTTGCAGTTTAGCAAAAGTTTAGCTGATCCAGTCTGGTCTTGGCTGGGAGGGTTCCACCTGCAGGTTCAGTTTGCAAGAGTTCTTCCTGTCTCTCATCCTCTTTGAATTAATGGGTTAGTTGGCCCATGTTCTCATGGTGGTAGCAGAGTACACGAGAGCAAGCAGAAATGTGCAGTGCAACATTTATCTGTGATACTAATAACAGAGCGTGGAGCTTTACAGGGTTTCATAGCACTTTAATTCATTTCATTCCACAAGAATTTTTAGAGTGCCCACCATGTGCCAGGCACCAGTGTAGCTTCTAAGGATACAAAAATGAATGAGATACAACAGCATTATAAAACAAACAAGGAAGTGATGACTCATTTTTCCAAAAATTTAAGTGGTAGCTTGGTTAACACCCGCAATAAATAGGAGAGCCTGAAATTGACCAGAAATTGGTCTAGTTTACAAATAAATTTTACACTGCTTGCTAACTTATTTATGCTCCTGACAAGATTAGGATGTTCACAAATTAAATGCAGAGACAAGGACAAAGATGATGTAACTTTGTTCTATGTTAATATCATTGGATAAATGAGTGTAACTTGCTCAGTTTATCGACTATTCCAGGCTAGCTGCCTCACTTCATATGTGTAAGACCTGCTGCTCTCAGCTAGAACAATCTCTGAAACCTACCTTCTTACTTTCAAAGAGCTCTTGCACACATTATTTCAGGCAATAAAGCAAGACTAGAGAGGAGGAGTCTTTGAAAAGTGACTTTACAACGATATGAGAACACGCCTTGAAATTTTATTAGTAGAATAAAATCCTCCATTTTTCTTCTTTTGTTACTCTGAGTTTTCATTTTGCTTTCCCCCAACAAGCTGTTCCTCTTAGGAACATACTGCTTTAATCGAATCTTACAGCTGTAGCTGGGAAGCGCTCTGAATAACAATAAGGCTTTTATATGGAATATGACTTAATTTAGAGAATGACTGCTGATGCAAGATGGCAGATTCATTAAACTGCCTGGCTGATCAATGTCCTACCATTTGGAAAGGCTAGACTAGAAACTAAATAGCATTTCACATTGGTTGTCAGGCATTCTTTCAAATATCTTATTATATGTTATGACAGATGGATGAGGAACAGCTTTAGGTAATCAGAACATCAAGCCAGCAATCTGAACCCACCACGGGCAGGAAGTCACCTATGTATGGCAGGTGCTCTTCTGAGCCCCAGGTTGTTCCAGGAGCACTCTGTATCCAGCCAGAAATAAGGTATGGTTTAAGCCCGCTGTGGTAGCACGGACAGTGGAATACAAACCCGTTATTATTAAGCAGCTACTTCCCCTGTTTTATCAATTTTCAGTGAATAGAGAGCTCCCTAAATTCAAGTGGGAACATCGTTCTTATAACCTGTGCCAATGAAGGTATTTATAAGGAAGTCAAGAAGCAATGTCTTTAAGAATTTGTAGGCCTGCTGCTTATTCTAGAAATAGCCATGTCCCTGAGATATCCTGGCCATAAGCACCAGACCTCAGTTATACAGTTCATTGCTTGGTTCCAAACCCTCGGGGAGCTGTCTGAATCAGCCACATCTTGGCTTGCTCTAACTGGCCCAATTAGGATTAAGAAACAAGGAAAAATTTCTTGCCTCAAAGAGTAGTCATGCAAACTGCCATCAGTTGGCAAGGCATCTGGAATCCGGCCCACCAATAGGGAGCCACAGTTATAGACCTGAGAAATTTTAATTTTAGCTCATTTTCTGTGGTAGTTCTACAGCTGTGGCTGTGATTTTTAAAATGCCCTAATTTGATATAACAGCAATTACCTTCTAATCGCTTCCCTGCTTAATGATGTCCTAGCCTCCTGTGGAAAGATGTGTACATCACAGTCTTATTCACAACTGTGCTGTTATTTCTTTTTAAAATAAAATAAAGGTCAGAACATACCAAAGATAGAGAAAAAAAGTTTTCTCTCTATATTTCCCATCTAAATTTCATTTCAAAACAAGAAAATAAGAACAACATGAAAATAAAAAAGGTGAAGAATTAAGTAGCAATTGTCAAATACAAAAAGAGTCACAGGGATGCAAAGTGCGACACAGAGCATGCAATCAGTAATATTTTAATAACTGTGTAGGTGTCAGATGGGCACTACACTTATCGTGGCGATCACTGAACAAGTTATATATATGTCTTACCACTATGCTATATACCTGAAGCTAATACTGAATATCAGCTGTAGTTGAGAAATAAAAAATAAATTTAAAAACCCCATGAATATAATATACGTTAGAAATGGTGTTTGTATTTGGGAGAAAAAAATCGATGACTACATTTCTGTGAGAAAACCCATCTGTGAGGTCATTGTCATTGGCCCATCCATTTCCAGTGCATTTCATGCCACTCTTCTATTGAGCTGTTAGAACAAGTGGAAGAATAAAGATAAAACAGAGTTGCTTCATTGAAACATTTCATACCCAAGGCTTTACAACGGCCCAGATGCAAGGTGACCATGACATTGCACATAGACAGACCAAGGAGACAATTAAGGGAGATTTAATCACAAGGTGTGAGGAGGAGGACCAGCAGGAAAGCTTCTCAACCATAGGCAAAAATAGTAGGTGTGAACTCGGCGAATGGAAAACCGCATGAGGGATCTAATAGGTTTGGGGCGAAAGTGATTTGTCCAAAGGTTGGTGAGCTTTTTATATTGAGGCCTGCATAGTAAATAACTTGGCTTTGTGGTCTATATAGCATCTTTGGCCGTTACTCAACTCTGTCATTATAGCATGTAATGAATGGCATGGCCATGTGCCAGTGAAACTTCATGAAAACATGTGGTCTGAGAGATTTGACCTGCTGGCCTTCGTTTGCTGACCCTGGTCTAGTCTCTGAAAGAGTCAGGCTGGGTGGGGAGAAGCACAGATCTTGCCAAAGACTGAGATTTGGAGTCACAGGATATTAAGTGGATTTCAGAATAGATTCAGAGGTAAGACAGATAAAGCGAGCTTGTCTCACAGATAAG
Organism: Tonatia bakeri; assembly: GCA_004024845.1. NCBI lineage: Eukaryota > Metazoa > Chordata > Mammalia > Chiroptera > Phyllostomidae > Tonatia > Tonatia bakeri. The sequence continues at coordinate 28,329 of PVIA01010744.1, forward strand.
CAGCTTCTTAAGTGCCCCCTCCCCCTGTTTTAATAAGAAGAACTGATACTCAATTGTAGGTGATATTGCTATCCCAATAGGGGCCAGTAGTTATGGCAACACTGGAAGATCAGAAGAATGACAGAACTAGAGCATGACAGAAAGCTTTATAAGTTATAGAATAAGAAAATTATAAATTTAGTCTAAGATAAAATAAAACACATATTTGAATACTAATTATAATTTTCTCTGAGCTGAGAATCATCCACAGTTCTCATTTCTGTAAAGGGGATAAGAGTACTTAAGTCATAAAGTATTGTGAGGGCAAAAATGAGATCCGATATATATAAAGCATTTAACTCAAAATCTGTATTCATCAAGACTTCCAACAAAAAGTAAAAGCCATTGTTATTATTCAGGTGTGTGAAATAAATTTCTATTGTGCTTTCAAAGACACCTGTCATACTCTACTAAATAGTTAAAAACAACTGTGTCTACGAAATGGTCTTCTAAGGAGTTCACTTAAAGTGGACAAATACAAATAAAGTCATTGAACTGAGAATCTACTGGATTTAGATTAAGAGCAAATACCAAGATCTTTTCTAACTGGAATATGGCCATTATGACTTTCATGATTATGTGATTGCTTCTTTCAGCTCCTCCTTTTATTGCTTTTCCTCATTTTCTTTTTCCCAAGTCATACGAAAAGGAGAGTGGGGAACTTTGCAGGGCAAATTAAGTGCTTCATTTTATAAATTAAATACAGAATAATTCTAATGATATAGTGAAAATTGGAAAAAAGGAAACAGAAAAAAGCTGTTATGACACCATAAATATTATGGAAGAGCTAAAATCTGGATGAGAGTAAAGGTTTGGAGTATTTTAGAACATAGGTTCAAGTCAAACCATGTGGGCAGGTCAGTACTGAAGTTTCTTTTAAATGATAGGCCATAAATTTAACAATGACAACTATTAACTCATTAACAACCATAATAGCAATAGGAGCTAAAACTGAGTCCTTACTGTGTGCAAGGTGTTATACTCAGGGATATGTACATTAACTAATCTTGTGCTCAAATCATACCTAAGAGGTTGGAATCATTATTATCCCCATTTTACAGATGAAGAATATTGACATATAAACAGCCTAAGCACTTAAGCATGTAGTGATGCCTCACATTTTCACTTTGTTTCATAGGTTGCCTGAGACTTTTTAATTTTAGCACTGCAAGTCTTTCATCCTGGGAACTCTCTTGATTCCAGGCAAAGCCAAGCAATTGCTCACCCTAACAAACCTCACATACATGAAGTTTGCCTTGTAGAAGAAAGCAAAATGACCTAAAGCTATCAAAATAGTTCTCTCAAGATTCAGATTGAGAGAGAAGAGAGGGGGGGGAGAGAGAGAGAGAGAGAGAGGGAGAGAGAGAGAGAGAGAGAAACTGTCCACATTATTACAAAGTTCACCTAAACTTAATTTAGATGCAATAGAAACCTTAGCTTAGATGCAATTATAATGGAATTGGTTGACTGGCCTCCCAACTGCACAGGAAAGAGCTAGAAGAGCAAGAGGTGAAACTGACACAGAGAAGAAACTAAAAGGCTCTAAGGCCAAAATCTGAGGACATTTAAAGACACTTAATGATATTTAACTGTCCATTAGTTACTGCATTTTATTGGTCAGTGACAGGAAATCAACTTGAACCATCTTCAGCAACAAGAGAAATTTATCAGGAATACTTGAACAGGGGGAACAAATGCCATCAGAACTTGCTTCCTATCCATCACTGTTTCTCTACAGGTGGTTTCATTCTCTTAGGCTATCTCTTACTGGTGAAAAACATGAAACCAACAAACTCCTAAGTTTCATATCTTTAACCACAGGAGAAAAATTGATTATTCCATACAAAATTTTAAAATCTCAAAATTTTTACCCATTGCTTACTTTGGATTATGCAATTATTTCTGAGTCAATAATATGTGGTCAAAGTTGGAGTCGTGAAGGACATGGCAGTCTTGTGGGAACCACACTGAGTGGGGCAGGAAAGGCACTTTTCAGAAGTAGGGGAGCCTCCTGGTGTTCACTAGTCCTCTGCTTGGCTCCCCAGAGTAGTCCCACATCCATTCTCAACCAATGATCAACACACATTCTGTCTCGCTCTTTTTCCTGTAGGTAGATTAGTAAAATGTCACCATTAATGTATTTTAAATATCCCACATATTACCACAAAAACTCCTCTACCATCATCATCAGGAAAAAATTAAACAGTTTAACATCTTCCAGCTAACTATGATTTCTGAAATATTGTTACTTACAAAAATATACTGAGCTTGACAAACAAGAGGGTGGGGATGGGATGTCACGGGGTTACTCTTCTCCAAGTTCAGTCATTCTGCGTGATATTAGAGCTGAAGTCGTGGCCTCTTCAAGTTAGGTGAATTACACTCTGACCATACCTCCCTTAGTTAGTACTTCAATCAGTACTAACTAATAAATTTAATAAGCCAAGATATCCAGTATGCAATCAAAGAGAAAAAAATTGGAACAAACTCCCACTTGGGAATTGAGAAAGTTAGCAATAAGGTTAATATATCTTAGTCCATTAGAATATAAACTCCGTAGGGAGTTTCATTTGTTTCATTGACCAATTTATTCCCAGTACCCAACACATACTAGGCATCAATATGTAATTGTTCAATATGAGGGATCCTTTTTTATTTGTGTCATTCCCTGCAAGTAGAGTGTGTCCTGGTCAGTGGGTAGGGCTGCCTGAGATCCCATTTGTTGTTCTGGGGGTTGTCATGGGAGAGAAAAGAAGTATATTGAGTTCATTATAATACTTAGTGATATTTCACATTGACTGTGACATGAACAATCATTATTCAAGACAAGAATATTCATGCTCAATTAGTCTTCTACTATCTGTGCCTTCATTTCCTAATCTAAGTCTTCAGTTCTGAGAGTATTGCCACAACCTAAAGAATCAGGCAACCAGCTCCATCAGCTACAAACTTCATATAAACATTCCTACACTCCTCTTAGCTTTAGGTAGGTAATAGAAAATGTTTGCATTGAAATTCAGGTATTTTGGCAGGATTCAGAGAATCTTGTAGTGATTTCAGATTTCCCGTGATGCTAGTTAATGTTAAAATATGTTCTTTGTTAGGTATGGCAATGGACTTATTGAAAGTCTTGGGGATATCCGACCATCATTTGCTTGTATCTCCAAAAGCAGAGATAAAGCTGAAACTACAGATGTCATTTGTGGCTACACGGGCTGTGTGAGCTGGAGAGTTTGAGCATGCTCTGTGCGCACTTTGTTCTGAGATGTCATGACTTGACCCCCTCTCAGTGTGACCTCAGTGAGGCTGACTCCTTCTGGCTTCAGTTCCGGGCATGTGGCCGAAGCCCAGGCCATCAGAGCAGTTTATAACCTGGCCGCAGTTACTGACTCCAAGAGTGGGTCTCTCACCCCAAATGGGACAACAAGAGTCATCCCTGGGACATTTTTTTTTTCTGAACTAATGTGAAAAATAGGATTCTTTTCTCTGGAGTTATTAGTAACCCCACTGCTTGCAGGGGTCATATTTGACAACAAAATGAAAAACATTTCTGAGAACGAAGGCCACGCAAGGAATGAAACATAGCCCTGGTGATATATGGACTCTGTGTCCTGAATACTGACGTGTCCTAAATCAAATCTGGAATCTGCAGTGGGTGACCCTCCAAATTCCCTTTTGACATCCACCAAACATAGTTGGGTGGAAGTCATACTTATTCAATGGAAATGTTCCAGAAAACTTTTCTATTATAGTAATTTGAGATAAAAACTTGTAATAAAATATTTATGAAGCTCTGTGAATACTTCATGAAAGAGTTACATTGAAATAATGTTGGTATGGTAACTATGAAATATGAAGGGCAGTTATAAAGGCAGAGTGATGTACTTAAAGAATTACAGTTCCAGAAACAGATTCAATTTAGAACTTCAGTAACACTGTCCCATCAATATATAATATTTACATGTATTTGGCCCTGGCTGGCGTAGCTCAGTGGATTGAGCGTGGGCTGCGAACCAGGCATCGCAGGTTCGATTCCCAGTCAGGGCACATGCCTAGGTTGCAGGCCACGGCCCCCAGCAACCGCACATTGATGTTTCTCTCTCTCTCCCTCTCCCTTCCCTCTCTAAAAATAAATAAAATCTTAAAAAAAATATTTACATGTATTTATGTAAATATTCTTAAAAGAAATTTGTTATAATTTTCAGAAATAGAAAAGGTTCTTGGTGACTTTTAAATGACATTACGGAAGGTACAGTTTTTTTAAATAATAAGTGAAATTGTTTTATTTCTGAAGAGTGGAAACAGAATGCAGAGCCCAGCAATGTCTCAACACAGCCTCTTTCATCCGAGGATACTGGGAGGCGACTGCTTCCGAAGCTTCTGTTAAACGTGCGGCCATTTGACAAACGAAGGACAATTAAGGTTGTGTGTCTTTCGTGAGTATTAGCAATGTGCTTGTGAAACTTTGTGTGTAAAATCAGACTTCTTTACTAAAGGAAAAAATGAATTGAGTAGCTTAAACAAAGAGGCCTGTTAGGAGGCAGCTTAAGGGCGTGTTTAGCAGGATAATAGCTTTCACCAGACACAGCCAATAAATGTAAAAGCCTTTTCTTTACAAAAGACATTTATAAACAGCAACAACAAAAAACTTTTGGGGGAGAATGCATCAACTCTGTCAATTTCTTCTCTTCCTTTTTTAAAGCTAAGCCTAATGGACACCTTGAGGTGGTTACCAAAATCTATACTAACAGAACTGCCAATGTTACAGCAAGATAGAGAATAAATTAATGGAAAACAAGATAAACATGTTCTGTGGCCTCTGTAATCTGAAAACCATGGAAAATATTCAAATAAACCTTCCTTGTCAGTAATAAGCATAACCATACTAATAGATAATAAAAACGATAAGGATATATTTAACATAGGAAAGATACATCTGCTAATATTGTCTTATGAATAGCCCTGATTTCAGTATTCCTCAAGCATGGTTTGTGAAATGAGATTTATAGACAAGATTTGGCAGTGCATAAATTGCTCTGGTGGCATAAGGGATGCATTTTCGGAGCTACATTAACTGTTTCAGACCAACCGCACATTTTAAATAAAGAACTGTGGTGCCCCACTGAATTCTGTTCTAGGGGCCAAAAGAAGTCTATCCATCATTTTACAAGGATTTCTTGTACACGTCTCCTGACAGTGAGCCTTTTACCAGGCACCGATCAGAATGCGGATATAACAGTACAAAGATGAGCCGTGCCACAGACCAGATCTCGGCTTGGAAGTGGAGGCAGGGTGACCTGCCTTCTCTTCCCAAACACACGTGTGTCCTTGAATTGGACATTTCCTAAATGATCTGGACACAGCTTTTTAAATCAACTGTAATGTTGGGCTAACATTCTTTCTAAAGTCACTTCTGGCTCTGAAATTCTACGGTTTTATTATAGTTCCTCTTTCCTGGAAGGCAAAAAAATCTAATTGATAGAAAATAGATTCATGCACTTAAAAGCTACAAGTGCTGTATAAAAAGATGTCCATTTAGTTACAAGTATTGAATTCATCTGTTCCATGAGAGGAAACTGTGCCAGAAATCCTAAGAATTCTTTGACTTCTTTTTCCAAACCTTTACAATAAGTTGCTCTCTTTGCCTTTTTTATTAATGGCACTTCAAGTACACCTTTATTCTAGTAATTGCTTCTTTGTCTGAAGGCCAGTTGAATAGTTCTCTGTCCTATCTTTTCCCACAAGTCTCAGTTCCTCAAGCGGAGGGCGTACCTTGCTTTCTTACCTCTAGGTTTGCTTGACATAGATTTGGCACTCATGAGATATTTGAATACATAAGTGAATTAAGGAACTAACACTTTTAGAAAAGAGTAGTTAGACAAAGAAGTTGTTATCCAGAGACTAACATATAACAATCTTACTTTCTAGGTAATATAAATCACAAGGTATATAAATAAAATATTTTTAAGGTGTCATTACGTGTTAAGACATTTCCCTCATTAATTATTAACAATCTATGAGTACAGTTCAATTCTATTTTTTGTAGGTACATATTTTTAATCTAATATGATTTTGGAATATTGGTCTGATAATTGCTATTTTCCTTATTATAAAATGTCTGCGATGAATGCTAAAAGTAACAGGTGAAATAAAGTATTTCAAAAGATACATTGAGTGATATGAATGCATTCGTATACTTCCCATATACCTTGCTAAGAAATTGTCTGCCTTCTGTATTATCATTTAAGACAGTGATGATGGCAAAGACAGTTGTGGTGGTGGCAGTGACCATGTTAGAGCTGATGTTAATGACAGCCACCGCTGCTAATTATATGTATTGCTTGCTTATCATGTATGAGGCATTTTGAATAGAACTCATTTAGTTTTTATAACATACTATTGAATTAGTTATCACTCTTTAGCTCCATTTTTTAATGAGAAATTAGCTTTCAGGGTGTAAGTAAATTAACTATTATATAACAACTAAGAGTGGGAAGAGCTAGCCTGGAACCCAGATCTTTCTGGAGTATGCATAATACCCTCCTGGCAATCAAACCAACAAGTTAAGTTAAAAATTGAATCATAAACAAAATCAAAATGTTAAATGTCATTAACATGTTTACATTGTATTACTTCACTTAAAAGTTATTTTACATTGACATACGATTTTATGTAGATGCATTCTGATCTATATATTGATCAGAATATGATAATATATGATCATATTTGCCATAAACTCATAAACAATGGAAAAGCAGAGTATGGCCCTGGCTGGGCAGCTCAATTGGTTAGATCATTGTTCTGATACACCAAGGTTGGGGGTTCAAACCCAGGTCAGGGCACATATAAGAGTCATCAATGAATCTCATAAAGCAGTGGAACAATAAATTGATGTCTCTCTCTCTCTCTCTCTCAAATACAAATTTAAGAAAAAAAGTCTATGAACTAATGTGCAACAAAAATTAGGTTATGAGAAGCTATATTTATAGAGGATTGCTTGAATGATAAGCAATTCATTCATCTTTCTAGGTAATCTCATTAGTTTCTGGATCAATGTGACAGGTATAAAGCTGTGCAGTTTGACTATATTTTTCACTGTTTACATTATTGTTTTTACTTTGACATCTACCTAAGAATCGTTTAAAAACCATCGTATGGTAATCTCTATTTAGTACAGGGATATAGATGAGGTCACTTATCCAAATAAAGGTACATGGAAAGTTTTTATCTCAGATAATTTTTAAGAAGTTTACTTATTCTAAGTAACAAGCATATTTTATTTCACGGACAATGCTACTCTTACAAAGGATAATATTTCTTGCTTTGGCACCTAGTAAACTTTGTCAAATCTCTCGCCCACTTTCAATTATTATGCATGGCTACAAGGCTTGTCTTCCTGTGTGTAGCACACTTGAACATCATTCTACAATTTTTCCATCAGTGTCTTTCACTCCAATCTTTTTGCCATTATGTTTTCTGATAAATGTCTTCTTTTTTAAATAAAACAACTTAATATAAAAATTCTTCAGAATACTTAGAGTCTTATTTATGAAAAGTCCTATGCACAAACAAATTTTGAGAGTCTAAGAATGGCCATGGAGACACGAGATGAATGCCTTGGGATGGTGCTCAAGAAAAGAGGACAAATGCAGAAAATGGAAGTCTCTGTGGTCAGGATACCACTGAGCTGTATTCCCAGTGTTTCCTGTGAGTGAGGGAGAGGCATGACACCGCGGGTAATGAGATGGGAGAAGGCTGAAAACAAGCATTCCCCAGGGGCTTGCCTAGACATTATTCTGTTTCTTAAACAATCAGTGTAATAGACATCATGGATTTTTTCCCAGGCTAACAGTTTCTCACTGTCTACATTTTAGGAAGAATTGTGCCTCCATTTTAAGAAGAATTGTGATAAATACATGATTGCCTAAAATGATGTACAAGTCAGAGCACTTGTTAAAGATTATTTGCAAAATAGGTACGCCTTCTAAAACTGGAGAACTTTGGAAATATTTTGTGAGTATGACTAGAGCCACTTGATAGAACAGTTGGAAATACAAGAATGAAACATTTCACCCACTGAATAACTTGCACCTTTGCTTATAACGTTTGGTTCAAAGCACACGCAGGATCAACGCAGATCTGATTCTTCATATACTAAATTCCGTTTAAGAAATTATAAATGCCTTAGATATCTTGTGTGTTCATGTACAATCATAAATTCACCATCACATAATACTTATTGGTCATTGTACGGTTGTCTATTGCCACATGAATGCTACATAACAGACAATTCAGTGGCACACAGCAAGAGACATTCATTAGCTCATGCGGTTGCAAGATTTAGCTGATTTAACTGAGGCTTGCTCATGCCATCAGCTGCAGGTCATCTAAGCAGCTCTGTTGTTATTGTAGGCTCATAGATGAATGTAGAACTTGTCTTGCTGATCTCGGGTGGTACTGACTAGGGTAACGGCAGTGAGCCAGCACTGCTCCACGTACCTTTTATTCGTTAGCAGTCTAGCCTTGGAGTGTTTTTGTAACAACGGCAAAGGTGCAAAAGTAGGCAAACCCAACTGAAAACCATCTTTTCAAACCTCATTTGGTCATATTTTCTGACTTCTTACTAAAGAAAGCCCAATGGCTGAGACTAGAGGCAGAGTAGAAGGTCACTACAAAGTCATGTGGCAAAGGGGGTCCACACAGGAAAAGGTGAAGAGTTAGGGCCATTTGCAGTGACTGCAACACAGAGTTCTATTCTAACTGCTTTATAGGATTAGAGGATGACATAGTTTATGTTCATAGGATTTATGGATCTAGTAGCACATAACGTGCTTATTACTATTCCCCATGAGAAAAGAATTTCTTGACCTTATTAGTGCTTTCAGAAATTACTATTGCCTAGGGTCTTCTCCCCATGTTTGTGCAGGAATTCAGTGGTGTGTGTGTTTTATTTGGCTCTTTTTTCAATGACTTGAAGTATTAGCTGACACTATTTAATGACAAGTGAAGAGTAATTTTCTCCTTCACTCAGGAATGTTATAAGGAGATAAAAGTGAAAATGAAATAAAGGAAATGAGCCAGATAATAAGACACCTTTGGACAATTAAAATGCGGTGTCCAATCCAAACAGTGAAAAGCTTTTAGGTAGATTGTAGAAATTCATCTTGCTATAGATTTAAAAGAAAAACAATTTTAAGATTTCTTATCACCACCAACAGCTGCTAGACCTCCAAATGGAGTTTCCTAATGAGTATGGGAACAAAATCTGTTTCTTTATTTCCCAGACACTCGGCATTGGCCTGGCTACGAACAAACACTGACCAGCTGCTGCTCTCCGTTCCGCAGCCACCTGGCCTCACTGCTGACATTTGAGTTTGGAAGGAGGACGTGCTTCTTTCCGAACGTTCCTTATATTATCCCTTATTTCTACTGTACCTGGCTTCTGGGTTGACCCTGATAGAAAATGTCAAAACCTCCCTGGTCTTTCCATGAGACACAGTGAAGTGCTTAAAGGTGCTCATTGAGGAGACGGTGGTGATCATTCTTCCTGCCTTCTGTGTTTGTCCGTGGTGTGGAGATTGAGAAGTTTACATTTAGATCTCCAAGACCCTTTTGCAGGGAGGGTTCTTGATGTGATGTGAGTTACCCAATTAGGTGGGCATGTGGAAGGAAGCAGAGCTATATTTTTACAGCTGCTGGAAAGTCTGGTCAGGACGGCTGTGGCCTTCTCTGCAGGGTCTTTACCTGGAGATCAATTACAGAACGATTGTGGGCAGTCGTCAGGTGTTGGAAGTTTCAGTGAACAGTCAGACGGTGTTAAAAATGCAGATCGAAGCTGCTCGCTCTCCCTGGTGCCCACACACTGTAGAAGGAAGGGGGAATGGCTGTCGTAGTCTCCTCAGTGGACACCCCCCAAGCTCATCACTGTGTCTCATCAGATGTGTGAATTGAGCGGCAGGGTGTAGTAAACATGGACTTTCTGATACCTGCATGGAAGCTAAGGCTCTGTATTTGTGGAGCCAGGAATTTCTGGGGAGAGCTCCCACATTCTATTTTTCTTAATAGAAAAATAACTTCTCTTCATGGGCTAGATTTATTCCGTTGTGATTTTTACCCCACTGGTGATTTTGTAAGCATTTAATTTCCTTTATTAAATATTATTGTGCTTAAAATATCTAGCTTTCTTGTTATCTGCAACTGAGTTGGAACTCATACGAACATGCTAAAACCTGAGACACTGAGTTAGTTATTTTCTTGCCTGGCCACCAAAAGTAAAATGTAATATATAGACCCATGCTATTACTTTATTTATTTTCATTGCCTTTCTTTATTTTTGTTTATTGCCCTTCAAAATTATGAAATAGTTCAAGGTTATAGAAAGCATCTTAAAAATAATGTAACAGATCTTTGAGTATCTACTGTAAAATTGATCAAATGTATGCTTCAAATCTTGTTTTTTAACTAAAATATTACAGATTTATCAAAATCCTTCTCTAATCCCACTTTCTTTTATCCATCCTCAGAGGTAACCAATGTCCCCTAAAATATATGTATATGTCATGCATATATATATATGAATGCATAACAATTTGTAATATTGCATTGTATTTTTATACTTCATATAAATCCTCTCATATTGTATGAATTATATGTTTTGCAATTTGTCCTTTAAGTCAGTATTATGTTTCTGATATTTTTCTATTTTTATACATATAGATCCAGTTGATTCATTGTAACTTATATATGATTTTTCATTGGTTGATTACGCTATTTCCCTCCTGAGGTTGTTTCCAAGGATTGATTTTCTAATAACATCTCAAAATCAACATGCTAATAATTGAATTTGTAATTTTTCTTGGCCTTTCACAATGGCTTCTATAATTGATCTTGTGTTCGTCAATGGCATTTACACCTCCATTCCTTCAAGCTCCAAGCCTTCGGGATTACCTTGACATGTTTGTTTTATTATCAATCAACTCACTGAACAGAGAGTCCTCATCAGCCTTTATATCTGTGCTAAAATACCATCTCCAAAGAGAGACGTCCCTAAACGAGCTCTCAGCCTCTCACAGACCTTACTCCAGCAACAGGCTCTTCCTTCTTTACAGAACATTGATCACACTATTCAATCAATGTTTACTTCTACTCCGCTTTACTTGTTGTCTGTCTTCTCCGACTGACTGTAAGCTCCATAAAATTTTGGACCAGACCTTTACGCCCAGTACTGACGTTAGAGCATGGTAGTGGCTCAGTCGATATTTGATAAACACGTGAATAAATGCGTGGTGCAGTCTATTGCACCGTCAATTTAACCAGTCACTTTCTGAAGAATGTTTTTCTTCAAACGTCAATAATGTCAACATAAGCAGAGGACATTTAAATAGAAAAGGAATATAGAAATAAAGAAATGCTTGTAGAACTTAGCACATTGCCTTGTTATATGTTTGAAATCATAAGCATTAAAATGGTAAATATTTTAAGCATGTGAAGTGGGTTTTTTTTAATTTTTACCCTAGGATAAATGACTCAAAAATCACCTTGTCAAATATGTGGTCTGTAAATTAACTTAGTAGCTTAAAACTTTCCCTGAATAAATTATGTCCTATTAATAGCATGAATTTTTAAAAAAATTATGAATTGTTTCAAATATCAAAAAAGTACAAAAATAATACAGACACCTATGTACCTACTGCCAAGATTAAACAGATGTTAACATTTTGCCATATGTGCATCAAATCTGCCTTTAAAAATAGGAAATAAAATAGCACAGATTCAGCTAAATCATTCCTCCTTTCTCTTTTCCTCCTCAGCAGTAACCATTATCTTCAAGTGCACGTCATGTACGTAAAAATACTTCATCTATGTTTTATGGCTGAATCCCATGGCCCTTATTTAAGAGGAAAAGTAAACTATTTCAAAACAAAATCAGACGTGAAAGTAAATACTTGTTTAGAATGAGAAAAATAATCACAACCCATTTAAAAATGTAAAAAGCTAATAAATGTCACAAGCATTGCACAATCCACAAAAGTAATGTACTTTTACATGGATTGACTTGCCTATTTCTATAATATATTTTTCTATACATTTGTAACCACATAGTATGTGATTATTTCTTCTCAGGACAACATTTTAAAATATTAATTTCTATAGAGCCTTAGAAAGAAAATTGTTTCCCTCCAGCCTGAATGAACTAAATTTATTTTCTACTATGGTTAGTTGTAGTATATTAAACTTACTTCCTCACACATATGCTTCCTCGCAGTGCTGATACACGTTTTTGTCCAACAGAGCAGGGACTCAGAAGGAAGAAACTCTTGCTAGTGGAGGTCATTGGCATCGTTGGAGGTCAGCAGCTGCCCCTAGGGAGAGACAGACCTGTCTCCCCCAGGTAATGCACACTTGTCTTACTTCCTACCTAGCCATAAAAGAAATAAATGTAAACATCATGCTAGCCAAGTGTGTATATCATCAGTAATTCCTCTCAGTATTGGCTGCCCTTCTATACCCTGAAACTAAGGATTTTTATATTTACCCATTATTTAACCTTCTGAATAAAATGTCCTCCCTGAGAGAGGTCTATACAAGTGAAAGCTGCCGAAATGTAAGATTCATCAGCTGTGTGTTCCATCTGCCTTCAGTGGTGTGTGCTTAAACTATGTAAATGGGTTCTGTTCTGGTTTGTTTTAGCTTTGTGTTCACTCAACTTGACTTCCGAGGGTATTCACGTTTGTGCCTGCAGATGCAGTCACCTGTTCACTTTAATGCTGTCCAGTATTCCGTTGTACTGATCAACCTCATTTAATTTTCCTGTTCTTTTTCCTGTAGGCATTTAGAGTTTTCCCGACTGTGTGTGCTACCATACACAGCGCTGCAGAGACATGCTGTGTGCCTCCTTGAAGGTGTGTGCGCTGTCTTCAGAGCAGCCGGCAGAGTGAAATTTTAGGTGACAGGATGTGCCTACCTTAACCAAACTGATCATCAAAATGGCTCTAACGTTTTGTATTCTATTAATAACGAGTTCCTGTTACATTTTCATCAATACCTGGTGTTGCCGTCTTATTAATTCTGATGATTATTTGGCTGTGAGAGGCATTCTTACTGTTATCTTCATTTGCATTTAACTTTTTTACCAGTGATGTTGGACGTTTAATGTTTTTGTGCTTGATTTAGTCAAATTGGAATTGCCTGTTTGCATCCTTGGATTATTTTTATTGGATCTACTTCATTTTTATCTTTATTCATTTGAAAGTGTTCATTGCATTTTTCAGTTGATAATTCTTTGTTGATGTGCATTTACGGTTTTCCAGTCTGTGACTTACCATCTTAGTTTGCTTCTGATGTCTTTTCCCATGCAGAGGTTTTCTTTTTTCTTTTTGTTTAAGATTTTATTTATTTATTTTTAGAGAGGGAAGGGAGGGAGAAAGAGAGAGAGAAACATCAACGTGTGGTTGCTGGGGGCCGTGGCCTGCAACCCAGGCATGTGCCCTGACTGGGAATCAAACCTGCGATGCTTTGGTTTGCAGCCCACGCTCAATCCACTGAGCTACGCCAGCCAGGGCTAGAGGTTTTCAATATAATGCAGCAAAATTTATGAATTTATTTTTGAGTTTTGCCTTTTGTTTTATGTGTATGATATTTTTTCTATCCTGCAACAAAGATATGTTATCATGTTTATTTTCTAAAAGTTTTAGAGCTTTATTCCTTTTATTGAATTCTTTGATGCTTTTGGAATTGATTTGGGGGTATTATGTGAAGTAAAGAATATTTTCCACACAATTAGATCTCCATTTGATCATCATGCTTTCCTTTTGCACCGATTGTGAAGGACTGAAATACTGACCCCACTCTTACTAGCTGTATGATATTTGGCTTTACTTTACCTGTGACAAAGAACTCACCATATAGTGAGATTATAAAAATTAACTGAAATAAATATAAAAGTTTTAGGTGAAATCTTGACATATATTAAACACCCAATAATAGCACCTCAGTAAATTGTACCCTTCTTCCTTTTCCTGTTGAAATTCAGCGTATTTTGATAACTAAAGTAGTAAATATAAAGACTAAAAATTACCTTTATTATTAAAGGGAAGTTGAAGAGCACGGTTTACAGGAGCAAGCTTAGACACTTACTACTAATCTGAGAGTCCGGCTTCTTCACTCAGTCATGTGCAAGGCTGGAATGGGGCAGGCTTCACATGAAGGGACAGCATAGTTCAGAATTACCGTATTTTGCTAAGATGTTCTTTGGAAATTTTTCATGTTATGTTCATAAGTGAAATTGAGCTACTCATTTCTTGTACTATCTTTGTTCAATATTGGTATTGAGATTATACTGTTCCTTTTTCTTGAGAATAATTTGCATAAAATCGGGATCATCTGCGTATTTATTAGAAGTTGGGTAAATTTCTCTGTAAGGCCGCCTAGACCGAAGTCCACCCACTCACTATGGGTTCACTTGTGTGCATGTATAGATGCCATTCTGGTCCTTATTCCCCTCAAAGATTCTGAGACTCTTCAGTGCTCCTTCTTCTTGAGTAAGTTTTGGTAACTTAAATTTTATTTTAATTTTATCTAAGTTTTCCATTTTATTGCAACAAAGTCATATGCAGTATTCTCTTATAATATTTTCAAATGTTCAGCATATCAGTATTTCCTATCTTTATTTCCTTATTGACATTTTCAGAAAGATAAAACCACAGCTATGGGAAACAGTTCAGCCATCACCAGAGGTCGGGAGTGGGGGAAGGCTAACAGGGGTGTCATGTTGGAGTGATCCTAGGGTGAGGAGCTGGTCACATCTTGACTGTGGCGGTTGTTACGTGAATCCTGACATGTATCAAAATTCATAGATCTAGATGCCTAAAAGATACTGTTTTACTACATGCTAATTTAAAAATACATTTTAAACAAACTTCATGAGATTCAGCTAAAACAAGACTAAGAAGGAAATTTATGGAACGAAATGATCATATTTAAGAAGGAAACAGGATTAAAAATCAATGATTTAAACATTGACCTTATGAAGTTAGAAATAAAGAAAAAATTAAAGGCAAAATAAGCAGAACACCTCATTTCCTGTTTTGAAAAGTAAAGATTTAGCTTCCTTACAATCCCCTGCACAAGTCCCCCAAACCCCCTTCACACAGTCTGCTCCTCCGAACGCTAACTATAGTTAAAACCTCTGGCTAACATTTTCATAGATTCTCATTGAAGTTAACCGATCTTTCTCCATTTTCATGACCACAGTAACATTATCTACATTTCCTTTTTTTGTGCAAATTTCTCTTGTCCTTGCAGATAATAATTGTCTATATTTTTATTGTTGTTTTGTTGCTTAATTTCCTATATAACTGTCATTTGCATGAAAGCAGATATCTCTCTCTACTCAGGTAGATTCATAAAGTAACAAATCCATTTTATTTCCTGGAGCCGTGCCTGCCAATACCTCTGTCTTCCTGCTCAGGTTTGGACTGTTTGCTGCCCACACTGGCTGCTCAGACCTGGCTGTATGGTTTTCTATGCCATCCCCTTAGCAATTGCTCTGTTTTCTCTTGTGGATTGGATTCCCTTTGTTTCTTCCTTGTTTGCCACCTTTTCTTTGGTACAGCATTTACCCCTGGGGTTTACCTACAAGAGGGTCTATGGAGGGTGATTTTGGTGAGATGCATCATATGTGATAGTTTAGTTGGATTCAAAGTTTAATTTAACATAAAACCACCATTCATTTTAAATATACTGTGTTTTTTAGAGAAGCATTAGGTCTATGGAAACATGTCAAAAATATAGAGTCTCCTTAGGCCCCCTTCTGCCCAGTTTTCTGATAATTCACACCTTAAATTAGTATGGTGGAGTTTTTATAAATAATGAACCAATACTGATACATTATTATTATTATCTAAAACCTGCAGTTTATTTACATTTTTTTAGTTTCCACCTAATGTCACTTTTCTGTTCCAGGATCCACTCTAAGCTCCCACATTAAATTCATTCGCCATTTTTCCTTATGCCACGAAAGTTTCTCAGACTTGCCCTGTTTGTGATGGTCTTGAGAGCTTTCTGGTGTCTTGGTCAACTGTTGTAGGTTACCCCTCTGTAATAATTTATCTGATGTTTTTCTCCTCACACCTACCTCATCACTTAGTTATCATCTCTTATTCTGGGGTGAGAGTAATGAAGATCTAGTCTCTTAGCAACTTTGATGATTATAATACAGTATTGTCACCTGTATTCACTGCAGGGTGCGTTAGAGCTCCAGGACGTAACTTATCTACCAGGCGCAACTTCCCCTCCTTACACAACATCTCTCATATTCCTATTTTCAGTTTTGGGGGAATTCAAATGAAGTAGTGCCTGGTTTAGACTGCTGTTACAGGACCGACCCCTTCTACATGGCATTCCTGACAAAGTTATCCTTACCCCTTCATTTGATCATTTTTATTGCTGAGGGTAGAGCTTATTCTGCTCCCCAGCATTTTCATTCCCCATGAGGTCTCACGCTAGACTGTACCCCTTTCCTCACCATTGTTATTGACTTCGTTTATTCATACATTTAACAAACCTACTGAGTTCTATGAAGTGTCACGGGCTATTCTAGATGCTGTGAATATGGCACAGAATAAGACAGACAGTCCTGCACTCTTTAAAATTATAGGGAAAAGGCAGGGCAGCTGTAAATGAACAACAATAAAAATTATAATATGGATAAAAATATTAATAAATAAACCACATATAAAATAATTCTAGGATTTTTTGGTGTTATGAAGGAAATAAACAAGTGACTTTAATAAATAATTATAGAGGTGACTTTCTTTAAATAGGATGATCTTTTCTGAAGAGGTAATGCTAAGGCCTGAGGGTATGATAAAAAGGAAGTAAATATGAAATTCTCTAGGAAAATAGCATTTCCTTTACAGGGAAGAATAACTCCAAAGTTCCGAGGCAGAGACAAAGGGGAGAGAGGCGAAAGATGAGGTCAGAAGATAGATCCAGTAGGGTCTCCCATGTACTGATAAAAGAGTGATTTGATTAGGGTATTTATTTGTTTGTTTTTTGTTTTTTAAACACATTCCAGAAGCTATCAGGCCAGGTGAAATTTTAGGTGCCAAAGAGTGGATGATTCAGATTTTCCAAGGCACATATGAGTTTTACTTATATACCAGAAGAAAACCCCATGTTCTCAGATTTCTCTGGTTTCTTATGAGACACTTAATTTAAGAAAACCTTGGTTATTTCTGTCCCTTAAAATCAGGCCACTTTATTTCTTGGTATTTTTTTTTCACAAAGGCAAAGCAATGAGATTTAACATCTCCATAAAAGAAAAATAGTGATCAAAATGTTAGTAGATACCTGGGTTCTTGTAAGAACCACGTCTTCCCAGCTGTTGGGATCCAATAGTTTCATTGTTTGGATTGTTATGAACCTACCCTATTGTGCATCTGAGGCAGGGAGCTCACGTCTCTTCAGTTGGGGGACTTCAGTCCGTGCATGCTCTTTCTCTGGTCCTTGGATTTATCACCTATAAAATGAGAGGATTGGTCTAGAACAGAACTTCTCAAATATGACTGTCAAGTCTTTGTTGTGAGGGGCTGCCCTGTAGCATGTCTATTAGCATCCCTGCCTTCTACCCATTTCATGCCAGTAGCATCCCGTGGATAAGCCAGAATGTCTCTGGATATTGCCAAATATCCCCTGGCAGGCAAATCTCCAACAACTGACAACCACAGGTCTAAGAAGGACTTTCTAGTTCTCTGCTTGGATTTAAACTTCAAAATTTCTAAGAACTCCAGCAATGGTCACATATATGATGCACTCTTGATATTTTATGTTATTTATGAAGACATTTTCTGCTGAGAAATGTAGATTTCTTTCCCTTCTTCTCTCTCTTTATCACCATGACAACAAATTGCTGCTAGGAAGTAACATGTATTACAAAGAACAGAGTGCTAAAGCCGGTGTGGATATCTCCTTCTCAAAAGCTGCTACCTAATAAATCAAATGTTACTTGTTCTTCAGGTGTATAAATGTCATCTGTCTTTTCAAGGACCAATGATTCATTAAAGAAAGAAGAAATTGTTGCCATTTGAATATGTATGAATAGAAGTTAAACCTAAGTAAGGATAAGTAAGGAAACTTGCTTAGAAAACCACAACCTTATTAAAATTAGAATTTTATATTCATCATTCCCCAAAGTGTAAAAAAATGTGCCAACTTGGGTAATCTACACTTCAAAATATTACATTTCATACTGAGACCAAATTTCTACATATTGCTCGTGATACTCCTCCAAGAACCCCAAGACACTCCTCCTCGTCGACATCCAGCATCCTACCGCTGGATTGCTTGTTGGAGCGATATCTACTGTGGCACAGGTCGCTCCTCAGGACACATTTTGCTGCCTGCGTTCAACACCCTTTGTCACGAGGGTCCAAGACACCTATAATCCCAGCAAAAGGCAGGTGGGGCTCTGGACTAGAGTGAGAATTTTTTAGGAATTTCTCCACTTGTCTTTGGAAATGATCAAACTGAAAATTTTGGAGAACTCCTGAGCTAAGACACTGACAAATTATTACCAATAGTAGGAGGAGTTAAGGATAACTCTCAAACTTCTGATTGATGACGGCTTTACATTATGGAGTTTTCATTGATTGATATAAGAAAACCAGGAAAGAACAAGGCTTGGGGTAGAAAATGATACCAACATTGATTTAATATTTTCTTCTCACTATGCTACGAGTTTTTTGCAAATTGAGACCATATCTTATTTAGGTTTATATTTTTAGCACTTGAAGTTCTCTCTGGAATTGATCAAACTAAGTCAGTACTTCTGAATTGTTTGTAGTATATATGAGGTGAGTCCCCTAAATATGGGGGGGAGTCCTCAAAGGGAAATGTTTTGCTGATGTGGAAGAGATAAAACAAAAAATAGCAGAAGCAATAAGAAGCATCAAAATGAACAAGTTCAAAAATTGTTTTGAGCAGTGGAAAAAATGTCTCGATAAGTATATTGCTTCAAATGGGAAGTACTTTGAAAGTGACTGAGGCTTAAACATGTAAGAATAAATACACAATTCTTTTAAATAAACTTTGATTTTTGGATCCTCCCTGGTATAAAATAATTGGTTTTTATTCAACATTCATACATGGAGTGCCTACCATGTGCCAGGCACCACCGTAGTCACCACAGTGGGGACAATGAGGTGAATGCAGACACAGGACTATTTTCATGTAGCTTACACTGCAGCAAGAATTTACAACGCAGACGCATTAACCTGAAGGAGAGCTGCCTGGACTTGTCCTTCTCTGCCAAACTTAATTGTTGTTGGCGTGTTAGGGGGCCAGTAAATAACATCTCTCTTGACACCAAGTGCCTTAAGACTTTTGCACTTGGTATTTACTCTGCCCAGAACTCCCTTTTTCCAGGAATCTACAGTTTGCTTTCTAACTGTGTTGCTTTGGAGTTCTCCAGAGAAACAGAACCAACAGCGTGTAGCTAGAGAGAGGTGGGCTTATTATAAGAAACAGGGAGACAAGAAATATGGATGCAGCCAAGTCTTACAATCTGCAGTCAACAAGCAGGAGACCTAGGAGCACAGATGCCGTCGAGCGGTCCAAGCCTGAGGCCTGAGAGCCGGGAGAGCCAACAGTGTCACTGCAGCCCGAATGCCAGCAGGCTCCAAACCCGGGAAGAGCTGATGTTGCGATTTGAGTGTCAGAGCAGGAGCCAAAGCTATGTCCCAGCTCAAAGGGAGTCAGAGGTCCCCTTAAAAAAAAAAATCAGCACTTTTGTTCTATTCAGGCCTTCAGCTGATTAGATGAGGCTCACCCACATTAGGGAGAACAATCTGCTTTATTCTGTCTACCAATTCAAATGTTGATCTCATTCACAGATACACCGAGAATAATGTTTCACTAAATGACTGGGCACCCTGTGGTCCACTCAAGGCGACACATAAAATTACCATCACACATATTGAAGGGTATGGTCACATGCCACTTCTCAGTGAGGCCAACGCTGACCACACACAGCATTTTTCATGAACCTACGCTGCTTTTTTATTTCTTTCCATAGCACTTTTTGCCTTTGAATATACTGTACTCCATTATTTACTAATCTATCTAATATGCTATATTATTTATTTTTAGTTATGTTAATTTTTTGTCTCCTGATACTTATATGTTCTGTGAGTGTTGACTTTTTGGTATTTTTTTTACCACTGCTGTTTTTTCACCATATAGGACATTATTTTACATAAATATTTATTGAATGAAGGAATGAACTCCCTGAATCCATCAGATGGAAACAAAGTTGTCATCTTCACTGCTTGCTTAGAGACGCTGTCGTGGGGCTGCTTCTACTTGACACCTGGGTTAGGGAGACAGATGCGCCCAGTCTAGGGTGGCACTGGACAACCCCTGGCCTTCACCAGGTGCAGAGCTGTCCCCAGTGCATGGCTGAGAGAGAAACAGGATCTAGTCCTTTGAGCAGGAAGGCAGGTGTTGGAGAGGAAGGGAATAAAGCAAAATGTGTCCAGTTTCTTCTTCTAAGTATACTAATTAGATAATCCACCCACTGAGGTCAATCAGGAATATGACTCTGCCCCTCTTGGGAGGAAATCAGAATTCTTGGGAAGCCCTGTGACCACCATCGAAAGGCAGATTTCTAGTGTCAACCATTCTGTCATCAGATATCCTCCTGTTCCCATGGTAGGTACTTGAGATTTTGCCCTCAGAATGCTCTGAAACAGGACAGAGCAATACTTTAATTATGCAAAACCAAAAGCCATTCTGTATCCAAAGCTAGGAATTCACTCCCTGTTTTACTTCTCATTACAAATTATTTCCAGGTTACATGACTTAGCACAGAAGTTCTGTAATGAGATTAAATGACAAAATAAAAATACTAACAAAATGCCAATGCATAGAGATTCGCTAGTTTAGGGAGAGTTGCCCTTTTTCCAGCTACTGTAGTCTGAAATGTCTGCCACTGCAGTGGGTGGGGGACTAGCAGTGGTCCCTATACATGAGACTGAATGGGTTTTAATATTTTTGTTAATAAAGTTTTTATTTTAGAATAATTTTAGATTTATAGAAAAGTGGAGGATTATACAGGAGTCCTACAAACCCCGTACCAGTCTCCCCTACTATTAACATCTTACTGTAGTAGAGCACGCGAGTCACAATTAAGGAACCAATGCTAATCCACCATTGTTAACTGAATCCATACTTTAGTGTAGATTTCCTTAGTTTTTACTTAATGTCCTTTTTCTGTTTTTTTTTTTT
>PVIA01010745.1:7947-49753 GCA_004024845.1 Tonatia bakeri
TATAGGAAACAGAGAACTCAAAGAATTTATACGTACAATTCATGGATATGAACTAAGGTTGGGGGGGGATGCTGGAGGGTTGCAGGGGCAGGATGGAGGGGGGATAAAGGGTAAAATTGGGAAAACTGTAATAGCATAATCAATAAAAATACTTTAAAAAGGGAAGGCAAAAAATTAAAATTTAAAAAAGAAATTCATTCTACTTGGGGAGAACAGACAAGCATATAGATAACACTAATAGAAAATAAGTGGGAGGAGAACTTGTGGTTGTTGGCCTATTATGTACTAATTTTTATTTAATAAATATTTAAGTGCCAAAATAAATTTATATGGAATCAAAAATGACCCTGAATAGCTGCAGCAATCTTGAGAAAGAAGAACAAAGTAGGAGGGATCACAATACCTGATATCAAACTATACTACAAGGCTATTGTGATCAAAACAGTCTGGTACTGGCATAAGAACAGACACATATACTAATGGAACAGAATAGAGAGCCCAGAAATAAACCCATGACAATATGGTCAATTAATATTTGACAAAGGGTGCAGGGACATAAAATACAGTAAAAATAGCTTCTTCAACAAGTGGTGTTGGGAGATATGGACAAGTACATGCGGGAGCATGAAACTATACCACCAACTTAAACCGTACACCAGAATAAACTCAAGATGGATAAAAGACCTAAATATAAGTTGTGATGACATAAAAGTCCTAAAGGAGAACAGAGGAAAATTTCAGATATCCCACACAGCAGTATTTTCACCAATATGTCTCCCAGAGCAAGGGATATAAAGGAAAAAATAAACAAATGGGACTACATGAAATTAAAAAGCTATTGCAGCATTATTTATAGTGATCAAGATATGGAAGCAACCCTGTGTCCAATGGTGGATGAGTGGATGAAGAAAGTGTTGGTGCATATGTATAGTAGAATATTGCCCAGCCACAGAAAAAAATGAAATCTTATGAATTGTGATAGCATAGATGGATCCAGAGGGTATTATGCTGGGTGAAATAAGTCACAGAAAGACAAATAGCATATTATTTCACTTATGTGTGGAATCTAAAGAATGATGTAAATGAACAAACAAAACAGAAACAGACTCAGATACATGGAATAGACTGATGGTTGCTAGAGGGGAGGGGACTGGGTGAAAAAGGTGAAGGGATTCAGGAGTACAGATAGGCAGTTATAAAATAGTCATGGGGATGTAAAGTACAGAATAGGGAATATAATCAATAATACTATAACTGTATGGTGCCAGTTGAGTACTGGGAATACCAGGTGAACACTTGGTAAAGTATATGATTGTCTAACTACTATGCTGTACACCTGAAACCAATAAAAAATAATATTAAATGTAAAATATAATTGAAAAAATTAAAAAATAAAAAACATAGAAAAGAAAAAAAAGACTACATTAATTTTCAAGACTACTATTTAAATTTGATGGCAAAATAAAGAGCTTCCCACACAAGAAAAAAGCTAAAAAATGTACTGCTAATGAACCAGATTTAAAAGAAATGTTAAAGGGTGCTCTTTAACAAATACAAAATAGTAATAGAAATAGTAATACAAAATAGAAAAAAAAATACAAATAGTTATAAAGACTATAATGGCAATAATATGTACCTATCAATACTCACTTTAAATGTAAGTGGCTTAAATGCTGCAATCAAAAAACTTAGAAGTGTTGAATGGGTAAGGAAAAAAGACTCATACATATGCTGTATAAAAGAGACTTACCTCAGAATAAAAGATACAAACAGATTCAAAGTAAAGGGGTGGGAAAAGATATATGATGCAAATGGAAATTTGAAAAAGCTGGAATAGCAATGCTAATATCAGACAAAAAGGACTTTAAAAGAAAGGCTATTGTAAGAGACAAAGAAGGACACTATATAATGTTAAAGGAGCAATCAAATGAAAGGATATAACCCTTGTAAGCATTCATCCACCCAAAATAGAAGCACCTAAATATATTAGCTAAATCTTAATGAGCAAAATGGGAGAGATTCACAGTAATACATTCATAGTAGGGGATTCTTAAGTCACACTGATATCAATGGATAAACCATCCAGACACAAAATCAAAAAAGGAACAATGGTCTTAAATGGCATACTAGGTCAGATGGATTTAAGTAACATCTTCAAAGCATTTCATTCCAAAGAAGCAGAATATACATTGTTTCCAAGTGCACACAGAAGAATTTCCAGGATAGACCACATGTTAGCATGCAAAACAAGTCTAATAATTTTAAGAAAATTGAAATTATATCAAGAATCTTCTCTGACAACCATGGTATGAAACTATAAATGAATCACAAAGAAATAAAAACTAAAAAACTCACAAACACATGAAGGTTAAGTAACATACTGCTAAAAAATGAAAGATAAACAATCAGATTAAGAAACAAATCAGACTTTCCCCTGCACCCAGCTGGAAAAACTAGCTGATCTTTTGAGAAACAGGGTGAACAGTCAATGGAATCCCAGCTTATATGAAGTTTGGAGGCCAAAATTATAGAGGATTTTGAAAAACAGATGGTAAGAAGATTGCATTGCAATGGTAAGGTCCCTAGGACCTGCGTGGGGCCCAAGGCTGTTATGGTCCCTGGAGTGGCTCCTGGCACCAGGGTCAGCGGCTGCCACAGGAGCTTTGGAGGAGAGCCAGATTAGCAGCTCCTTTCTCTACCAGAGCAGAGAAGGTAGAGTTACACCAAGAGACACCAGGATGCTTGGAGTTGCTGAGGGGAATGAAGATACAGTGGAAGACTCACAGAGGTGGGGGACTGTAGCCACTGACTCAGAAATTACCAGAGAAATTGGGGAGCCAGGTGACATCTGGAGAAGAGAGAAGAGTTGGGCCATATCGAACCTTGATCTGGATAGTCTCTGGCCTGGTTAGAAAGTTGGACTGTATAAAAAGCTGGGCACTTGAAAGAACAGTGGGCCTAAACAAGAAGATTTTACTCAAAAAATGCTCCCAGTTGCTGTTTAAGGAACTCTCGCACAACTGGCTAGTGAAGAGGAATGATGAGGCACACTGCAGGGATTGTTCAGAAGTGGGCAGCAGGGCTGAGACTTAGCAGTCCCCATGGAGACTTAGCTTAGTGGGAGACAGAACTTCCTTGAAGAGACTTTGACAGTGCGTAGCACCCAAGCCAGCAGAGGGATGAGGTGGGGGGTGAGTTGCCTCTAATCAGTGTAAATCATTGGTGACACAACTGGTGAATTAAACATGCTATTCCAATGCAGATGGACAATGCGGGCCCAGCAGCCTGTGGAAGACCTAGGCTGGAGGCTGGGCAACTGTGAATATTGCAGCCCAGACCTGGCCCACATCCTCAAGAAACCACAGGAAAGGAGAAAAGCGAAGCCCAGACACTCTCAGCCTGAGGATTCCAGGAAAACCAACAGAACTTGCTTGGTGGGTTTAAAGTCATCCGGAGGCGTCCCCAACCCGTTTTTCTCCCCCAAGTGCGAGACAGTAAGACCTAGAGCTGTGAAAGGTCCAGAGACAGATCTAGAGAAGGAGCACAAAACTAAACCCAACAACTGAGAACCTGAGACAAAGTTTAGTTTGCTATACTATAGAACTCGCATTTTATTGTTTATATGTATTATTTTTTTCATTATTTTTACCTCTTTTATTTTATTAGTATTTTTACTTCTCTTCTTTCTGCTTTAGTTTTCTTTGTTTAATTGCATTGTTTCACTGGTTTTCCTTGTTCTCTCTTTCATACTGTATTTTAATTTTCCTTCTTTCACTTCACTCATGTTCCAATAACACTCTGTACTTGGTGTGTACCTTCTCTTCTGGTTATTCAGACCATATGTTTCTTGTCATATTATTGTTGTTCCAGTATTACTATAAATAATTGTTGTTCCATATAACTGTGAACACTACACAGCACCCTCCATGGTCTTAGCCCGTGTCACTATCTTCTTGAGCTTTATTACTTTTGTGGTTAACTCCATTCTCTCACATTCTGTACCTACTTTCTATCCTTTACTCTCATGCTATCTCACCATCTAACTTCACACAAAGCGCTGTGTTTTCTGGATTAAGCTCACAATCCTTCTCCTCTCTAACAAAAGTTTTTCCTCTTTTTCACCTTTTACAAAAAGTGGCTAGCTGGGTGACATATCATGGTTAACACTGTACTCCTCCAAAGGATCTTCTATGTGTTTTCTACTTGTTGGTACTTTACCTCCCATAGAATACTGTACTGCTGTCTTAACCCATTTTACCTTCCCAATGCCACTCATCACATAAAAGATTTCCTGGAAGTTGTGAACAGCAATAAACCTGCTCAACAGGGAACCCAACAACAAAGGAATCACCAACAGGTAAAACCCCAAGTACTATAAAAAACAAACAAGAGAAAGGGCAATACTAGAGCATCCAGATAAGATCGAAGAGACTACACTACTGAATCCCATGGAAGTCTTATCATAGAAATTCATGCTACAAAGACAGAAAACAAAGCAGAACTTCAGGAAGTGCAGAAAGAAACAAGAGTCACCTAAAATGGGGAGACAAAAAAAGGATTTGCAATCAAAAGGAATGGAAGACTTCCCACTAAAAGAGATAAGTGAAATGGGAGTAAGCAAGCTACCAGATATAGAATTAAAAATAATGGTTATAAGGATACTTAAGGAACTCACAAACAAGTATAAGGAACTGAGTAAGAACTACAACAGCATGAAAAAGGAAATATAAACTATAAACAAAAACAAGGAAGAAATGAAAAACACAATTTCAGAAAACACACACACACACACACACACACACACCAGATGGAATTACAAGCAAGCTGGATGAAGACCCATGGACAAAGCCAAAAGGCAGGTAGGATTTAGTGTGGGAGGTGTAGGTGGGTGAGGCAGAGGGAGAGTAGTAGGGGTGAAAATGGACACAAGTATACTTGAACAAAAATAGAAAAAGAAAAATGAGCAATCAAGAAAATAAAAAGACAACCCACTGAGTGAGAGGCATATTTCACATGATATACCTGATTAGGGGTTAATATCCAAAAATTAAAAACAACTTATTCATCTTAACACCAAACAATCCAATTAAAAATGAGCAAAGGACTTGAATAAACACTTCTCCAAAGAGGACATAGAGATTAATAGACATATGAAAAAACAGTCAACATCACTAATTATCTAAGTAATAGAATTTAAAACCACAATGAGCTATATCACCTCACACCTTTGAGAATGTCTATGATTAGTGAATCAACAAACGACAAGTGTTGGTGAGCATGTTGAGAAAAGGGAAACCTCATGTACTGTTAGGAATGCAAATTGGTGTAGCTACCATGGAAAACAGTCTGGAGGTTCTTCAAAAAGTTAAAAATAGAACTGCTTTATGAACCAGCAATTCCATATTTAGAAAAGTTTCTGAAGCAACCCAAAATGTTAATTCAAAAGAATATCTGCACTTATAAGTTTATTGAAGAATTATTTATAATCACCAAGATTTTGAAGCATACCAATTGCCCCTTAATATGAGTGGATAGAAAAATTATTGTACATTTACACAGTGGAATAACACTCAGCTGTCAAAAAAAATTCTAACATTTTTTGATAGCACAGATGGACCTAGAGGGTGTTATACTAAGTTAAAATGAGTCACACAGAGACAGAAAAATTCTATATGATTTTATTGATATGTGGAATATTAAATAAACATAATGGGAATAGACCTATAGATCCATAGAACACACTGAGGATTTCCAGATGGGAGGGAGTTAGAGGGCTGGGTGAAAAAGGTAAAGAGATTAAGAAGTATAAATTCATGGTTATAAAGTAGTCACAAGGATGTAAAGTACAGTATAGAGAATATAGTAAATAATATTGTAATAACTATGTATAATGCCAAGTGGTTTTGAAAATTATCAAGGGAATCACTTTGTAAATTATATAATTTTCTGACTAGTATTGTGCAGACCTGAAACTAATATATAATGATATTGAATGTCAGCTTTGATCAAGATAATGGAACAGGTAAATGTGGTACTTGCATTCGCCCAGAACCACAGCAAAATTACAAGTAAACTACAGAACAATCACTACTGAGAGCCACCTAAAATTTAGCTTAAGAGAAGTCCTAAGAGTAAGAACATACAGAAGCTACAGTGAGACTGGTGGGAGGTACAGAGATGCAGAATGGGCCTGGCCCATAACCATGTGTGGCAGATAAAAATTGGGAGTGTATCTCAAGTGTGGAGGTCCCTCCTGAGAATTGACTGAGAGATCCCGGGCACACACCAGGCCCTACCCCCAATCCCAGGGTTCCAATGCTGAAAAGAGAAGTCCTCAGAACTTCTGTTTGTGAAAACCAGCAGAAATTGTGGCTAAGTGAGCTAGAGAGCTTCTTACGTCCCAGGTGTTCCTAAAAGGCCTGCACATGGACTTAGACTCACTTGTTCTTGGTTCCAGCACTGGGGCAGCAGTTCAAAAAGTTCCAGGCATGTATGTGGAGGAATTGAATTGTTAGGCATTGAGGGGAGAGAGAGAGAGTCAGCTTTCTTCCAGAAATAAATGCTGGAAGAGGCACTGTTCCTTTGCGGAGTTCTCCCCTCACAGAACTGTCACATCTGAGCTCACATCAACCTGGCTAATAATACAGCTTGCCTCACCTTGGTGATTCCCTAAGACCCTTCCCCACCCAACTTGGATGTTCATTCAAGTCTTTCCAGTGGTTTTTCCATACAAAGAGTCTATTTTGCATCATGAGGGCTGGAGGCTTTTCCAAAATTTCTCAAATGTTCACAGCTCCACCAAATCTAGCCTTAGAATGTCTTGTAGCACTTGCTAAGTGGCCCCAGGTGCAGCACTAAAAGCAGTTGACCTTGGTTCACAACTTGATCTCTTTTTGGCACTTCTAAGCCCAGTGCAAGTATCAGCCATCTGTAGATTGCCCTGTGGCTCATTCTGTTGGCATCGGGCAGGGCACAGGCAGTGACTGACCTTGACATGTGCCTCTTAGAAGGATCCCCTGGTGGACAGCTGAAGACCATGCTGCAGTTTAGCTCAATCACTTCCACAAGCAATGCACTCAAGGACAAGACTCAAGGGACACAAAGCCCACATTAAGCAGGTCCTTATTTCTTGGAGTCAGTTTCTGCAAAGCAGTTTTTCCACTGCAGTCACAGCAGGTCTCCTGACTGGGTAGCTCAATTGGTCAGAGCATTGTCCTGATATGCCAAGGTTGCGAGTTTGATTCCCCTTTAGGAACACATAAAAACCGACTAAGGAGCATGTAAATAAGTGGAACAGTAAATTGATGTTCTCTCTTTCTCCCTCACCCTTCCTCTCTCTGTCTAAAATAAATTAAAACTTTATAATAGGACATATGCATCCATATGTCCATTCCAGCATTATTTACAATAGGCAAGATATGAAAGCAGCCTAAGTATCCATCAATAGATAAATGAATAAAAAAGAGTGGTGCATATATATAATAAAATATGACTCAGCCATAAAATAGAATAAAATCTTGTGATCTGCAACAACATGGATAGACCTAGAAAGTATTTGGCAAGTGAAATAGAGAGAAAAAAATTGCCATAAAATTTCACTTACATTTGTAATCTAAAAAAATGTACTAAACCAACAAGCCAATCAGAAAGAGATTCACAGAAACAGAGAACAGTTTCATGGTTGCTAAATGGGAGGAGGTTGGGGAGATTAGTGAATAAAGTGAAGGGATTAAGAAGCCCGAACTGGTAGGTATAGAATATTCACAGGAAAATGAATATGGAAAGTATAGCATTAGGAGCATAGTTTGTAAAATTGTAGTAACTCTGTATGATGTCAGATGGGTACTAGACTTATTTGGCTGATTGCTTAATAAGTTATATACAAGGTCTGTACAGCAAGTATCTAACCATGTCATATGAAAAATAGAGACACTTCTTGAACAAGATGCAAGGCACAAGGAAAACTGTACATAGTACTTCAGTCCCCTTCAAAGTAGCCATCTTGGACCTCATACAGTTCTCCCAATCATTATCAGCTGTCCTGTCATATTTTCCTGAATCTCATCGATGGTCTGAGGATACCAGAGGATGCAGGGTGCCAAATCTGGGTTGTAGGGGAACTGAGTCACCTGGGTGATTTGCTATTTTGCCAAAATTCTTTGTGGGCAATATGATGTATGAGCAGGCACATTGCTGTGATGCAGCTGCCAATCACCAGTTGTTCATTGCTGCAGCCTTCTGAATCATTTGAATAGTTTCCATGAAGGAATGTTCAGGCTTAATGCAAAATTCGATGCAGATTCATTGCTGTACTTGTTCAGTCACTTTGAATGCAATGACCACACACTACCCATGCTCACTCAACAGTGTCTATCATCCCCATGGTCTAGTACAGTGAAGTCATCGTCTTCATGGATGCTCATTCTATTCCACTCTCCTTGGCTGTCATGTTACACTGATGTTGTGCAATCATTATTGTTATATTAACAATGATTGGAGATTTTCCAGACAGACTTCATATATTTAACCATTTCATTGTTCACCTAAAACTAATATAATATTTTATGTTAACTATAATTGAAAATAAATATTTAAAAATAAGAAAGAGCTTCTCAAGCAATAATAGTAATGTTGAATGTCAACTGTAATTGAAAAATAAATAAACTATTAAACTTTATGTAGTTTATTTACATTTCAATATATAATAAAACCTCAGTGTTTTTATATATGTAATAAAAAACCTCAGTGTTATTTCAAAACACATACTTATGATAAGATTATAAAAGTAAAATTGGTTTAAAATATCAATAATTTTGGATCAGAAGATGGTGGCGAAATAGGTGGGAGCTGAACCCACTTGCTTGTGCACCCAATTGGTCAACTTAGCCATCTTCCAAAAAACTAAGTGAACAGCTAACAGAATCTTAGCTGATATGAATTTTGGAAGCCAACGTGTGCAGAGGATGCTTCAAAATGGGTGGTAATGCAGGTGTTATAGGCAGATGGGGAAAGTCCCTGGGCATGGCGCCAGAAAGAGTGGCTGCTGTGGGGAAAATGACCAAGGAGAATCTGGTCAGGGATAGCAGCCCAGGGGCTCCCTCTCCTCCCAGAGTGGGAAATCCACAGACTCATGCTAGGAGTGACTTGAATGTACAGAGTTGCCAGGAAGAAACAGGCTGCACACAAGCATGCAACAGGCAGCACACCCAAGCTTGGACACTGGTCACCATCTGGGACCATACCAGTGAGTGGGGGGATTCTGGCTGCATCTAAAGCTGGAAGAAGAGGAGGGCTGTGACTGGCTGTGACTGAGATGGAATTTTTTTTAATTGTTGTTCAAGTACAATTTTCTGTCTTTTACTCTCATCCCAGCCCACCCCCACCCAGTTCTCCCCACCTCTCTCCCATTTCCAGCCCCCACCCCTAGTTTTTGTCCATGTGTCCTTTATACTTGTTTCTGTAAACCCTTCCTTTTTTGCCCTGAAATTCCTTCCCCTCTCCCCTCTGGTCACTGTCAGCCTGTTCTCTATTTCAGTGTCTTTGGTTATACTTTGCTTGTTCATTGCTTGTTTTGTTGTTTAGGTTCCTGTTAAAGGTGAGATCATATGGTATTTATCTTTCACCACCTGGCTTATTTCACTCAGCATAGTGCTTTTCAGTTCCATCCATGTTGCTGCAAAGAAAACAGTATTAAAATAAAAAGAGAACCAACTGTGTGGGAAAACATATATGCCAATGATACCTCAGACAAAGGTTTAATCTCCAAAATATATAAAGAACTTACATGACTCCACTCTAAGAAGACAAGCAACCCAATTAAAAAATGAGCAAAGGACTTGAACAGACACTTCTCCAAGGACATACAGAGGATCCAGAGATACATGAAAAGATGTTCAGTATCGCTAGCTATCAGCGAGATGCAAATTAAAACCGAGATGGAATCTTAACTTGCCAGAGATTTGTAGTTTGTGGAAAGACAGCAGAGGCTCAGAGTTACAGCACTAGCACCCATAGCCAATTTTTTTCAAAAAGAGAGCTGAAGCATGCTGGGCATGGACCCTACACACACAGCTGCTCAGCCAAAAAGGAAGGAAGTTTGTGAGATGATCTTCTCCCAAGCAGTATACCTGGATGATTTGATCAAAGTGTTTAAGTAAGATGGTTTCTTGGCTCAGACCTGTGCAGTGGCACATAGTGCAGAATGTGGGCCACAGCATGCTGTCAGGACAGTGGGCTGGAACTGTGCACCTGAGACTAAGTCAGGCCAGAGTGGGCCCCTTACCTTGGAAGAACCTCCAGGAAAGGAAGATTGAACCCAGTACCCCATCTCAGGCAGGAGCTGAGAAGATCTGCAAAATGGGCTAGGCAGGGTTAACAGCCTTTGGAGGGAGGCATTCTGCAAGAGTAAGACAGCAAGACTAATGCTTAAAAAGGCCCATTTTGAACTTCCCAAAGGGAGGCAAAGTACAGTGCATGCAAGGGCCCTGTTTCACTGAAGCCATCAAAACAGAAAGTTAAGAAAGGGTGCAACAAGGGAGATTCAGTGTGCCACCAAGACTTGGCTCACACACAGACCTGAAGACTACATCAAGCAAGAGAGAGCTGACACTTTTACACATATTGCTCCCTACCCCACAATAAAATGGACAGCTATTTAAATAAATTGGAACAGACTAAGATGGGAGTTGTAGGGGCAGGAGCACACACCCACAATTTTCCCACAAGATGGAACAGAGCCTCCCAGCACAGACACAGCGACCTCACCCTCTCAATTGTAACAGAAGCTCCCTCTAAAGTAAGAAGGAGATACAGACAGTGTTGCCAGAAGCTGGATAACTCACCCTGGGACCCTGAGCTGAGTGAAAACAAGAGATCCATCCTGAAAGAAGTCAGAAGGCTAACACCAACATAATTTCATCTTATTCTTCATCAGAACTTGCATGCTGTTTTCCTTTTTTTTTGCTTCATTTCATATAGCATTTTAATATTCCTTCTTTCACTTTCACTTGTATTCCAACTAACTCACTGCTCTTGGTCTTTTATTTTCCATTCTTTTTATTCAGATTATATATATTTTTCATATTATTGATATTCAAAATCCAACACAGAATTTTTCCCTGGTCTTACTCCATTTTGCCATCTTCCTGACTGTTCTGACTATTGTAAACTTTATTTTCTCTCACACTACAACTGTTCCTATTCCTTCCTCTTACTACTTCTTCTCAATCTAATCTTGCATAAGCATTCTTCTTTCTTTTTTTTAAAGATTTAATTTATTTTTTTAGAGAGGGAAGGGAGGGAGAGAGAGAGAGAGAGGGAGAGAGAGAGAGAGAGAGAGAGAGAGAGAGAGAGAGAGAGAGATGTGTGGTTGCTGGGGGCCGTGGCCTGCAACCCAAGCATGGGCCCTGACTTCGATGGGAATCGAACCCGCGATGCTTTGGTTTGCAGCCCATGCTCAATCCACTGAACTACACCAACCAGTCGCATTCTTCTTTCTTAAGTCAGCTCACATTCTTTTCCAGTCTTAAGACAGTTTTATTTCCTTTACACCTTTGTAAATTATGGCTAATTGGGCAAAATACCATGGTTATTTCTGTACTTTTCCCAATGGAACTATATTTGTTCACTATTTGTTTGTACTTTAAATACCATAGGAGACACTCCTGCTATTTTACTCCATTTTTCCTTCTCCCTGCCTTTGGTCAACTGAAGGGGGAATTTCATTTGAATCATTTGCCTTCTCTTAGCCTGGACTTTACTCCTTATTCATATTAGTTTGCCTCCCTCATCTTATGAAAATAACTTTTCTTTACTGTAGACATCTCATACTCACTTTTCTCTCTTGTAGAATATTCTCATTCCCTTTCCACCTTTATTAAATGTCATCAGCTGTCATTGCTATTGACCCTGCACTGGTTTTTCTGGAATTGACCTCCCATGTGTCATTAACCAATACCTTTTCAATTTTGTTTTGAACCTTATAGTACACTCTTCCCTATTCTTACTCCAGTTTTGCCATTACCCTTCTGTGTTTTACTTAAATTTTAAATTTTGTTTTCTCCCTTTCTTAGCCTCAGTTCTATCCATATTTTTATCAATTCTCATCCCCTCTTACAAATCAATCACATTTCTCCTTTTTAGTCATCTCATATTCCCTTTGTCCTATCTTACAATATTCTTAATCTCTCTGAACCTTAATTAATCTTTGCTCAATTGCAGTTAATATTGCTGATGTGGCAGGGGGTTCTTTTTGCTGGCATAAGTTTGGTTGTCTGATAATATAGCTTTGTTAAATAGCACCTGTACAACCACATATAAGACAAGGCAGGAGTTATGACAGCCAGTCAGCCAGCTGAAGGGGAGAACACACCAAAGAAGAAGCCATCAACAAGCAAAGCACAAGTACAATAAAAGAGCCTGAACAAATGGAGGAAAGTGCAAACCTAGAGTATCCAGACAAGGATATCAAAGAAGCTGTACCACTGAGGCCCACAGAACTCCTACCACAAAAGTTCACCCTATGAAGACAGCTTGCAAAGCAGAATATCAGGAACCACAGAAATAAGCAAAAAGAGCCAACTAAATTGGGGAAACAAATAAAGAACCCCCAACTTAAATGAATGGAAAATACCTAGAAAAGAGATAAATAACATGGAGAAAAGCAATATATCAGATACAAAATTTTTTTTAGAAAGGTTATAAAATGACTTAGGGAACTCACTGACAACTACAAGGAACTGAGAAGTAACTACAACATCAAGAAAAAAAAAAAGTAGAAACTATAAACCAGAACCAGGAAGACACAAAGAACAATATCTCAAATTAAAAAAAAAATACACTAGAAGGGAGAAGCAAGATGATGGAAGAGTGAATGGAAACCATGCTAACCTCCTCCCAGGACCAATCTGGAACTACAACTAAATTCTGGAGAAATCATCTGGAACAAACAACTAAACAATAGTGAGAGAGAAGCTTTAAAACCTCAGACAGACAGAAAAATCAGTTTCAACATTAACTGACTGGTAAGAACTGTGGTGTATACTTAAGAGAACTGGCTAAGCTTCCACAGGTGGCAGTTCCAGAGGGATAGTTAAGCAGCTGGATGGCATCTCCTGAGAAGCATGGGGTCTAAGCTCTAAGCTGGGATCCACAGCCTAGGGCACCAGAGCCTGATGACAACAGGTAGTGAAAATCAGAGGGTTGCTCTCTGCCAGACTGTTAGCTGGATACACAAAGAGCTGTTTGAAAGGGCAATGCACAAATTTTCATTCATAGCCACATACCCAGGGCTCTGGCAAAGAAAGGATCAGAGTGGGCTAGATATACCTGAGGAGAGACTGGGGATACTGGCTTTGGAGAGAGGACTGAGAGAGTAGATGCTGGGATTCCAGAGCTGAGTCATCACTCATACAGCAGCAGCTATCCTGCTTAGGCAGACCACTCCCCTCTGAGCAGCAGCAGCCTGAGGAGAAACAATAACCCCAATACCAGGAGGGATTCTGTTTTGCCTTATAAGGCTTAAGTTTGACTGCTGAGTGCAGAGTGACTAAATTAACAACTGAAGGACACAGCCACAGACAGTACATAATTGGCAGTCTCAGAGCAGGCTGCCTAAATTCAGATGGAGTGAACATGCGACATCACCAGGGGAAGACCCAGAAAGAAAAAACTGGTAAATACTAGAGGTTACCAAGATGAAATCCACTGTTGTCTTCTCCATTATGAGTAATATTTTCTTTCCCGAATAGCTTTTTAACATTCATTTCTTGTACATCAAGTTTGTGTGTATTAAGTCACTAGAATTTATACTATAGTTTATCACTCTCCTTTCTAATAATAGTCTTAATGTCTTTACACCCTTATTAATACTGGCTCATTTGCTGGTGATAATGTTATTGTGGGGGGACTTAATTTTGTAGGCTGTGAGTTTGTTACCTGGGTTTTGTGGTTTTGTTCTGGCATCACCTCCAGAATAGAATAAAAGATATGGTGGGCAGGGTGACCTTCAGTCAAACAGCTAGAGGGAAGGACCCACCAAAGAATGACCTAACAGCAATCAAAATGCAATCACATCCACAAAGCCAACATAAATAGCATAAAGGGCATCCCAAGAGCAAGAAATTCAGGAGGTCAAGCAGACTGCACCACTGAATCTCACAGGTCTCCTACCATAGAATTTCAAACCACAAACACGGGGAGTCAAAACATGTCACTTTAACAAGCAGAGACAGATAAGAAGAGTCTCACAAACAAAAGAAAACAAAGAAGCAACTCCCAAATGATGAAAAGGAGAAATCTTTAGAAAGAATGTTAAATTAAATAGAGGCAATCCAACTATCAGATATTGAATTCAAAGCAATGATTGTAAGGAAGCTCAATGAATTCACTGAGAATTACCAAAAATTACAGGGAAACTATGAGGAACTTGCTGCAAACTAGTTCAACAATAAAAGGACATAGAAACTATCAACAAGGGCCAAGAGGAAATGAGAATACAATTTCTGAATTGAAGAACACAGTAGAAGGGATCAAAAGCAGGCTAGACAAAGCAGAGGATCAAATCAACAAGCTGGAAGAAAAGAAAACTCCAAGAAACAGCAAGAAAATGAAAAAAAACTAAAAAAGAACAAACATGGTTAAGGATACTGCAGTACAACATGAAACATAATAATATCTGTGTAATAAACATAACAGAAGGAGAAGAAGACAAGCAAGGAATAGAAAACCTGTCTGAAAAGGAAATGATGCAAAAGTTCCTTAATTTGATGAGAGAAAAAGTCACACAAATCCAGCAAGAACAGAGGGTCCCAATCGAAAGTAACCCAAGAGACTCAGGTCAAGGCACATCATAATTAAAATAGCAAAATTCCAAGACAAAGAGAACATCTTAAAGGCAGCATGGGAGAGATGGTAAGTAACATTCAAGGGAGCCCTAATAAAGCTAGCAACTTAATTCTCAACAGAAAGACTAAAAGCCACAAGGGAATGGCAAGAAATATTCCAGGTAATGAAAAGCAAAAGCCTGCAACCAAGATTGCTCTATTCAACAAGGCTCCCAATTAAAATGGTAAAATAAGGAATTTCCCAGACAAAAGAAGGCTCAAAGAATACACCTCCACCAATCAAGAAGAGCAAGATATGCTAAAAGGGACTGCTTTAAGAAAAGGAATAAAAAGAGTGAGAGACAGAGGAACACAAGTACAAGGGAATTAAAATGCAAAGAATAAGCACCTACCAATAATAATATTAAATGTAAATGAATTATTCACTGCTGTAGTCAAAAGACATACAGGAGCTGAATGGATAAGAAAACATGATCCTAGCATATGAGCCCTACAAGAGACCCACTTCAGGAACAAAGACATACACAGATTGAAAGTGAAGGGTTGGAGAAAAATATTTCAAGTAAATGGACAAGAAAACAAGGCAGTTTAGCAATACATGTATTAGACAAAAATAGACTTTAAAACAAAGGTCCTAAAAAGATACTGAAGAACACTTTGTAATACCCAGGAGAAAAACCCATCAAGAAGACATAAATATATATGCACCCAACAGAAAAGCACCCATATATATACAGAAAATATTGGAGGACTTTAAGGAAGATATAGACAGCAAAACACTTATACTACTGGATTTAACACCCCACTGTCAAAAAATGGATAAATTTTCCAAACAAAATACCAAGATTATGGTGGAACTAAATGATGCATTTGATCAAATGGACTTAACTGACATGTCCCCTAGAACAAGAGAAATAAAGGGAAGAATAAACAAATGGGACCTCATCAAAATAAAAAGCTTCTGCACTGCTAAAGAAAACAGTATCAAAATAAAAAGAGAACCAACTGTATGGGAAAACATATTTGCCAATGATACCTCAGATAAAGGCTTACTCTCCAAAATATATAAAGAACTTACACGATTATACTCTAAGAAGACAAGCAACCCAATTAAAAAATGGGCAAAGGACTTGAACATGCACTTCTCCAAGGAGGACATACAGAAGATCCAAAATCATATGAAACGATGTTCAATATCACTAGCTATCAGAGAGATGCAGATTAAAACCACAATGAGGTACCACTTCACACCAGTCAGAATGGCCATCATAAGCAAAACAACAAACAACAAGCGTTGGAGAGGTTGTGGAGAAAAGGGGACCCTAGTGCACTGTTGGTGGGACTGCAGATTGGTACAACCACTGTGGAAAACAGTATGGAACTTCCTCAGAAAAGTAAAGATGGATCTGCCTTTCAACCCAGCAATTTCACTGTTGGGACTATATACTAAGAATCCTAAAACTGCAATCCAAAAAAACCTTTGCACCCCCATATTCATAGCAGCACAATTGACAATAGCTAAGTGCTGGAAGCAACCTAGATGCCCATCAGTAAATGAATGGATCAAAAAACTATGGTACATTTACACAATGGAATTCTATGCAGCAGAAAGAAAAAAAGACCTCCTACCCTTTGCAACATCATGGATGCAACTGGAAAGCATTATGCTAAGCGAAATAAGCCAGGCAGTGAAAGATAAATACCATATGATTTCACCTTTAACAGGAACCTAACCAACAAAACAAAGAAAGAAGCAGGGTATAGTCAGAGACACTGCATTAGAGGACAGGTGGAGAGTGACCAGAGGAGAGAGAAGAGGGATTTCGGGGGAGAGAGGGAGGGGTTTACAGGAACAAAGTTAAAAGAGACATGGATAAAAGCTAGGGGGAGGGTGGTAATGGGAGGGAGTTGGGGAGGGGGTGTGGGAGGGCTTGATTGGGAGTAAAGGGGAGAAAACTGTACTTGAACATTCATTTAAATTAAAAAAAAACTTATAAAAAAAGAAAAGAACAATCTGACAGTAACCTGAGGGGAGGTGGGAGGGGATAATGGGGGGAAGGGTGGGAAGGTTTTCAGGAACAAATATAAAGGACACATGGACAAAACCAAAGGAGAGTTGGAAGCAAGGGAGCGAGGTGGGAATGGCTGGTGTGGGAGAAATCATGGGGGGGTGGTAGATGAGATAACTGTAATTGAAAAACAATAAAATAAAACATTTTTTTAGTTTTATGTGGTCCCATTATTTTTTTTCATTTGCCTGTAAAGATACATCACAAAAAACATCGTTAAAACAAATGCCAGAGATTTTACTGCCAACACTTTAATTTGAGAGATTTATGGTTATGAACCTCACAGTTAAGTTTTTTAATCCATTCTGAATTTATGATTGTTTGTATTGCTGTAATAAGGTGGTTTAGCTTCATTTTTTACATGCATCTAATTTTCCTGCATAGACTGTTCTTGCCCCTTTGTCACACATTAATTATACATACAATATAGGCTTGGTTTCACATCTGGGCTCTTTATTCTATTCCATTGTTTGATACATCTGTTAGTTTTTAAGAGGATAGTTCTTTTTTTAAGATTTTATTTATTTATTTTCAGAGAGGGGAAGGGAGGTAGAGAGAGAGGCAGAGGAACATCAATGTGTGGTTGCCTCTCACATGACCCCTACTGGGGACCTGGCTAGCATGTGCCCTAGACTGGGAACGAAAATGAACAAACAGCCAAAAACCTATGGGACACATCAAAGGCAGTCCTGAGAGGGAAGTTCTTACCAATACAGGCCTATCTAAAAAAGAAAAGTTTCAAATAAACAGCCTAACCATATATCTACAAGAACTAGAGAAACAACAACAAACCAAGCCCAGACTGAGTAGAAGGAAGGAAATAATCAAGATCTGAGAAGAATTAAATAACACAGAGACTAAAAGAACATTCAAGGGATTAATGAATTAAGGAGTTGCCTCTTTGAAAATTTATAACTAATTGCTGTTGTTTTCTTTAGCTATGCAGAAGCTCTTTATTTTCATGAAGTCTTATTTGTTTATTCTTTCCTTTATGTCCCTTGCTCTAGGGGACATATCAATGAAATTATTACTGTGTGGAATATCCGAAATTTCTTGCCTATCTTGTCCTCTAGGGCTTTTATGGTATCTCTACTTATATTTAAGTCTTTTACCATCTTGAGTTTATTTTTGTATATGGTATAAGTTGGTGGTCGAGTTTCTTTTCTTTGCAGGTAGCTGTCCAGATCTCCCAACATCATTTGTTGAAGAGGGTATTTTGATTTCATTTTATGCTCCTGCCCACTTTATCAAATGTTAATTGACCATAGAGACTTCGCTTTATTTATGGGCTTTCTACTACGTTCCACTGATCTAAGTGTCTGTTCTTATGCCAGTACCAGGCTGTTTTGATTACAGTGGCCTTGTAATACAGTTTCATGTCAAGTACTGTATTCCTTCCTACTTTGTTCTTTCTCAAAATTGCAATGGCTATTCTGGGTCATTTAGGGTTCCATATAAATTTTTGAATTGTTTGTTCTATATCTGTGATATATGTCATTGTTACTTTAATAAAAATTGCATTGAATCTATAAATTGCTTTGGGTAGTATGGACATATTGATGATATTAATTCTTCTAATCCATGAACATGGTATATGTTTCCATTTGTTTGTGTCTTCCTTAACTTCTTTTTTCAATGTTATGTAGTTTTCTGAGTACAAGTCTTTTACCTCTTAGTTACGTTTATTCTTAGGTAACTTATTTTTCTTGTTGCTGTATCAAATAGAATTATTTCCTGATTTCTCTTTTTGATATTTCATTGTTGGTGTACAAAAATGTCTTTAATTTCTGAACATTGACTTTGTATCCTGCTGTTTTGCCAAATTCATTTAAGTCGAGCAGTTTTTTGGTGGAGTCTATAGGATTTTCCATGTACTCTATCATGTCATCTGCAAACA
Source organism: Tonatia bakeri (assembly GCA_004024845.1). Classification (NCBI taxonomy): domain Eukaryota; kingdom Metazoa; phylum Chordata; class Mammalia; order Chiroptera; family Phyllostomidae; genus Tonatia; species Tonatia bakeri. Next base: position 26,757 of record PVIA01010745.1, read on the forward strand.
ATGACAGCTTTGCTTCTTCCTTTTCAATTTGGATGCCTTTTTTTTCTTGTATGATTGCTGGAGCTAGGATTTCTTACACTGTGTTGAATGGAAGTAGTGAAAGTGGACATCCTTGTCTTCTTCTTGATCTCAGTGGGAAAGACTTTACTTTTTGCCCATTGAGTATTATGCTGGTTATAGACCTCTCATATATGGCCTTTATGGTATTGAATGCTCTTGCTATGCCCATTTTGCTAAGTGATTTTAATATAAATGGGTGCTATACCTTATCAAATGCTTTTCCCGCATCTATTGATATGATCATGTGATTTTTGTCTTTCTTTTTGTTTATGTGATGTATTATGTTTATTGGTTTTTTAATATTGTACCATCCTTGAATCCCTGGGATGAATCCCACTTGATCATGGTGTATGATCTTTTTAATATATTGCTTGACATGGCTTGTCAATATTTGGTTGAGGATTTTATAATCTGTGTTCATCAGTGATTTGCCCTGTAGTTTTCTTTGTTGTGTTTTTATCTGGTTTTGGCATAGGGATGATGCTGGCTTCATAAAAATAGTTTCGGAGTCTTCCTTCTTCTTGGATTTTTTTGGAATAGTATGTGAAGGATAGGGGTTAGTGCTTCCTTAAATGCTTTATAAATTCTCCTGTGAAACCATCTGATCCAGGGCTTTTGTGTGCTGGGAGTTTTTTGATTACTGCTTCAATTTTGTCAGCTGTTACTGGTCTGTGCAGTCTTTCTGCTACTTCTTTATTCAGTTTTGGAAGATTATATTTTTCTAGAAATCTGTCCATTTCCCCTAAGTTTTCAAATTTCTAGACACAGAGCTCTTTGTAGTAATTTATTACTTTGTATTTCTATAGTATTACTTGTAATCTCTCCTCTTTCATTTCTGATTGTGTTTATTTGGGTCCTGTCTTTTTCTGTATGAGTCTGCTTAAAGACTTTTCAATTTTGTTTATCTTTTCAAAGAACCAGCTCCTGGATTCACTGATTCTTACAATTGTTCTTTTACTCTTTATGACATTTAATTCTGCTCTGATCTTGGTTCTTGCCTTCCTTCTACTTGCTCTGGGTTTTCTTTTTTGTTGTTCCTTAAGTTCTTGTAGGTATAGGATTAAGTCGTTTATTTGAAATGTTTCTATCTTTTTTAGGTGGGCTTGTATTCCTATAAACTTCCCTCTCAGCCTTCGCTGTGTCCCATAAGTTTTAGACTGTTGTGAGTTCATTTTCATTTGTTTCCAGAAAACTTTATTTTTTCCTTGATCTCATTCTTGAACTATTCATTGTATAATAGCACACTATTCAATCTCCCTGAATTTTACTGTTTTTGAGTTTTTTCCTTGTGGTTGGTTTCCAGTTTCAGTCCGTTTGGTTGGGGAAAATGCTTGTTATGATTTCAATGTTCTTGAATTTGTTGATGCTCATTTTGTGTCCTATCATGTGGTCTATCTTTGAAAATGTACCACATGCATTTGAAAAGAGTGTGTATTTTGCTTCTTTGGGATGAAAGTTTGTATATATAATCACTGAAGTCCATTTGATCTAAGACATTGCTCAACGCTGCAATATATTTCTTGATATTTTGTTTGGAAGATCTGTCCATTTTCGACAGTGGGGTGTTAAAATCCCCTACTATAATTGTGTTGCTCCCAATATCTTTCTTGAAGTCCTCCAAGATTTTCCTTATGTATTCGGGTACTCCTATATTGGGTGCATATATGTTTATAATGTTTATGTATTCTTGATGGAGTCTTCCCTTGAGTATTATGAAGTGTCCTTTTGGGTCTCTTTTTACGGCCCTTGTTTTGAAGTCTATTTTGTCCGATATGAGTATTGCTACTCAGGCTTTTTTTTTTCCTGTCCATTTTCTTGGAATATTTTTTCCAACCCTTCACTTTCAATCTGTGTAGGTCTTTTTTTCTGATGTAGGTCTCTTGCAGGCAGCATATGTGTGGGGCATGATTTTTTATCCTTTCAGCTACTCTATGTCTTATGATTGGAGCATTTAAATCACTTACACTTAAGGTTATTATTGATAAGTGTTTACTCACTGCCATTTTACTTCTTCATACCTGTGTTCTTCTGTCATTGTTTTTCTTCCTTTTCTGAAAGCAGTCCCTTCAGCATCTCTTGCAGGGCTGGTTTGGTGCAGGTGTATTGTGGAGCCTTCTTTTTTTTTTTTTTTCTGGGAAACTCCTTATTTCACCTTCCATTTTAATTGAGACCCTTGCTGGATAGAGTAATCTTAGTTGCAGGTCCTTTTTTTTTCATTATGTGGAATATTTCTTGCCATTCCCTTCTGCCTTGTTGTGTTTCCATTGAGAAACAGCTGCTTGCCTTATCAGGTCTGCCTTGTATGTTACTTCCTATTTCCCCCTTGATGCTTTTTAGATGCCCTCTACATTTTGGAATTTTGCCATTTTAATTATGATGTGTCTTGGAGTGAGTCTCTTTGGGTCCCTCTTGATTAGGACTCTGTGTTTCCTGCATTTGTGTGGCTTTTTCTCTCATCAAAATAGTGAAGTTTTCCATTGTTACATTTTCAAACAGGTTTTCTTATCCTTGTACTTCTTCTCCTTCTAGTATCCCTATTATACAAATATTATTGTTTCATGTTGTCCTACATTGCTGTTAACACCTCTTAATTATTTCTGATTCTTTTAAACTTTTCTTGCTCTTCCTGGGAGTTATTTTCTACCCTGTCCTTCAGCTCACTGACTCAATCCTCTGCTTCATCTAGCCTGCTTTTGATTCCTTCTACTGTGTTTTTCAATTCAGAAATTGTACTCTCATTTCCTCTTGGCTCTTGTTGATAGTTTCTATTTCCTTTTTCATGTTTATATAGTTTTCAGTGAGTTCATCATAGTTTCCCTGTAAGTTTTTAGTAATTCTCAGTGAGCTCTTTGAGCTTCCTTATAACCATTGCTTTGAATTCAATATCTGATAGTTGACTTGCCTCTATTTCACTTAGCATTCTTTCTTAGGCTTCCTCCTTTCCTTTGTTTGGGGTTTGTCTCTTTGTCTTCCCATTGTTTGTGAGACTTTTCTTATTAGCCTCTGCTTATTAAATTGATCTGTTCTGACTCCCTGTTTCTTCACTTTTAGTTTAAATAATAGCTCTTCCAGGCTTTTATCTCTTTGAATTTTTTTGCCAGTTTTTTTCTGGCCTAAAATTTTTCTGTTTAGAAATTAGCTATCTTATGTGAGCTCCTATGTAGGTAACTAAATGTCTTTCACTTGATGTTTTTAAGTTTTTCTCTTTGCCTTTAACTTTGGAAAATGTAGTTATGTGTCTTGGTATGGGCCTCTTTGAGTTCATATTCTTTGGGACTTTCTGCACTTACAAGACTAGTGTGCCTTTTTCCTTTACCAGGTTAATAATGTTTGGAGTTATTGTTTCTTCAAGTATGTTCTCAATCCCTTCCTCTTCGTTCTCTCTTTCTGATACTCCTATGATGGCAATGCTATTATTCTTGATGTTGTCTGAAAGGTCCCATATACTATACTTACTAAAAATTTATTTTTGCTTTCTAATTGGGTGTTTCCTGTTACCTTGTCTTCTAAATAGCTGATTAAATTATATGCTTTATCTAATCTGCTTTTAAGTCCCTATGTATTCTTTAGTTCATTAAAAAATTTTTTCTATGTCCTTTTTAAAAAATATTTTATTTATTTATTTTTAGACAGAGGGGAATGGAGGGAGAGAGGGAGAGAAACATTAATGAGTGGTGGTCTCTCTCACACCCCCTACTGGGGACCTGGCCCACAGCCCAGGCATTTGCCCTGACTGAGAATTGAACCTGGTGAACCTTTGGTTTGCAGGCTGGAGTTCAACCACTGAGCCACATTAGCCAGGTCTCTGTGTCCTTATTTTTGCTTGCTATATTTTTGTTTAAATTATCACTGAATTCAACCATTCTACCCGTAAGTTCCTGGAGCATCCTTATAATCATTGTTTAAGCTCTATATCTGGTAGGTTTCCTGCCTCCATTTCACTTAGTCTTTTGGGGGGGATTTTTCCTCTTCTTTTATTTGGGGCATGTGTCTTTGTCTTCCCATTTTGGCTGCTTCTTTGTTTTTGTTTCTATGTATTGTGTAAATTTGTTGTGTCTTTAAGTGCCGGTAGTTTGGCCTTCTGTTATAGGTTTCCTGTGAGACTCAGTGGCATAGTCTCCCTGAACAACCAATTTAGGTGCTCCAAGAGTCTTCCTGTTGTAGTTGAGCCCTGATTGTTATTTGCACATTCATGGCTGGCCTTGAACATTAGGCTGGTTACCTTGATAATTGACTCCAACAATATTTAATGAGCTGATGTGTGGGGGCTGCCTCTACAAGGTGGAATTAGCCCCTGAAAAGTCTGGTTACTGTTGAGATCTCTCTTTGTGTTTGCAGTTTTTGGAGCTAAATGTGTCATGTTCTGATGTTTGCTACTTGGTGTGTTGGTTCCAGGGCATTCTGGGAGGCACTGTTGTATAAGTCAGTGTCAGACACTGCCTATGACTTGCCCTGTTTGTATCTACAAAGCAATTCACACTTTGTGTCTGCCTTTGCTGGAACTGGCTGTGTGTGGGAAGGGCCAAGCTGTCTACCAAGGGTGGCTTCCACCAGCACTGAGTCTGGGGGAAAAAGGCCCAAGGCACCCCAAGATTTGCATTTGCCTTCTGGTTATCTGTTAGTTTCATTCATTGGAAAAGCCTCTGCCAGTGCATGAGTTGCATAAGATAGGTTCTCTGTGAGTTACCAGTTAGGGGTAAATGATATTCACCAGTTTGATAGAGAATCAGACTTGGCACCAGTTTCATTCTGAGTTCACTCAGCAAAAAGTCTCATGGTCCACCAAGACCAGGTGACACATTCTTAGGGTCTGCTATTGTATTTGAGGTGAGTGCTCAAGGTGAGGCCAGTAGAGTTCATCATGCTAAAAAAGATTTAGGTGTGGCTGTGTGGAGGAAGGGCTGCACACAGAAATGGTGATGGTGGTCTGGGCCTGAGGAAAAAGAAAATGGATCTCCTTAAGAACCTTCTATGAATTTCTCACTTACAAGAGTCCTGGTCAAGATGGAGGTGTAGGTAGAAATGCTTCACTACTTCACACAACCAAAAGAAGGATAACAACCAATTTAAAAACAATAAACAGCCAGATCTGCCAAAATATCAAACTTCATGGAACTCCAACAACTAAGGAGTTAAAGAAATATTCATTGAGATTGGTAGGAGGGGTGGAGATAGGCAGCCAAGCAGGTGGAGAGGACCCACAGAAAGGCAGCAGGCTGTGAAGGTGAGGAGGGGCTTACTGACTGGGAAACTAAAGACTCAAAATCTCTACTAGCTATAAAATACTGTGGGGGTCACAAAGGTGGGAGAAACTCCCAGTCTCACAGGAGAGTTCTTTGGGAAGTGCAGCTAGAGCTGAGCGAGCTAGAGGCATTGTTCCCTCTCTGACCTGTCTCCCACAGACAACATGACAAAACAAAGACTGTTGCCCTGTCTTGGCAAATACTTAAGGCTCAGTCCCTTTACAGCATGCCTGTATAACAGGTCTGCCAAGACAAAGAAATAGCTCAAATGGAAGAACAGACCAAAACTCCAGAAAAAGAGCTAGCAAGGAGGAGATAGATAACCTATCTGATACAGAGTTGAAAGCACTGGTAATCAGGATGCTCACAGAATTGATTGTGCTCAGTCACAAAATGAAGGAAAAAATGAAGGCTACCCAAAGTGAAATAAAGGAAAATATAAAGGGAATCAATAGTGAAGGGAGGGAAGCCAGGACTCAAATCAATGATTTATAACTAAAGGAAGAAATAAACTTCCAACCAGAACAGAATGAAGAAACAAAAATTCAAAAACATGAGGAGGGGCTGAGGAACCTCTGGGACAAGCTTGAGTACTCCAACATCTGAATCATAGGGGTGCCAGAAAGACAAGGGGAGGAGCAAGAAATTGAAAACTTATTTGAAAAGTATAATGAAGGAAAACTTCCAAAATCTGGTGAAGGGAATAGATTTTCAGGAAGTCCAGGAAGCCTATAGAGTCCCAGAGAAGTTGTACCCAAGGAAGCACACACCAAGGCACATCATAATTAAGTTACCCAAGATTAAAGATAAGGAAAGAATCATAAAAGCAGCAAGAGGAAGGAAGAGAGTTACCTACAAAGAAGTGCCCATAGACTCTCAGCTGATTTCTCAAGAAACCTTACAGGGAAGAAAGAACTGGAAAGAATTATTTGAAGTCATGAAAGGCAAGGACCTACATCCAAGATTATTCTATCCAGCAAAAGTATCATTTAGAATGGAAGGGCAGATAAAGTGCTTCCCAGATAAGGTCAAACTAGAGGAGTTCATGATCACCAAGCCCTTATTATATGAAATGTTAGGGACTTATCCAAGAAAAAGAAGATAAAAAACTATGAACAATAAAATAAAAACAAACTAATAACTATCAGCAACTGAACCTAAAAACAAAAACAAAAACTAAGCAAACAACTGGAACAGGAACAGAATCAGAGAACTGGAGATCACATGGAAGGTTATCAGTGGGGTAGGGGGGCAAACAGGAGAAAAAAGGTACAGGGTATAAGCAGCATAATTTGTAGGCATAAAATAGACAGGGGAAGGTTAAGAATAGTGTAGGAAGCAGACAAGCCAAAGAACTTATATGTACAACCCATGAACATGAACTAAAGAGGAGAGGAATTCTAGCAGGTGCAGGGCAGAGAGGGTATAATGGGGAGAAAAAAGTTGGGACAACTGTAATAGCTTAGTAAATAAAATATACTTTAAAAAAAGAATTTCTCCACTACAAGGTCAGGCTGGTTGCAGCCAGAAGACTCTGGCAGTTTGAGGCCACAGGAAGTCGGACTGGTGTGGTTAGTGTATCCCCCCAGGATGTGGCACAGAGAGGAATGTTTCATATCTATAGGCACTGTAGGAGAGAGAATCAGCACAGATACAAGGGACACTGTCCATATAGGCTTTTTTTTAAACCACACAACCCATTCAGTCTCTGTATGACTCCTGTTTGCTCTCAGCTTCCATCCTTCTGCTAGAGCCCAGGGTGAGTGCTCCCAAAGAAAAATTTGTGTGCTGGCTCTTTTAGAGGGCTCCTGGATTTGTATCAGACTCCTGTCTCTCTCTACCATACTGAATCCCCACTGATTTTCAGTCAGATGGTATTCTGGCTCCTTTTCTTGGTACTGGTGCTCAAGGGTGGGGAGTCCAGCATGGGGTTGAGACTCCATACTCTTCAGAGGGACCTTTGCAGCTGAGATAGCCTTTCCAATTCTCAACCATTGTATGCGGGAGCAGTCCTTTTCTCTGCTCTTCCTACCAGTTTTCATGTGGCTACTTCTGTAAATTCTTGGTTATAAGATTTCTGTACAACTAGTCTTCAGTTGGTTATTCAGGTTGATTGTTTTATAAAGTAGGTGTAATTTCACTTTGATCCTGGGAGAGGGTAAGTGTAACTTCTACCTGCTCCCCTGCCATTTTGGATCCTTATATCTTTGTTTTAATTGTGCTATTGATTAATATAAAATTTTTATTTGACCCCATATAATTCTAGATTTAAATACTTTTTGTATATTAACACCACCATTGGCTTTCCTGTTATTTTCTCACCACATTATTTATTCTTTTATTTTTTAAATTGCTGAATCATTTCTTAGCTATGTCTTTTAAGCCAGCTCTGTTTGTTACCAAATCTGAAAGTGTTTCTTTCTGGTGGCTGAGTTTATCATATTTCCACCTATTGCCATAACTTTTATACCTGGCTTTATCTTTGTTGTCTTAATTTTTATTATTTCCATTTCATTTGTTTTTTGTGCTTTTTCATGTGCTGTATGTAAAATGCATTATGTTCATTTTTATAAGCATTTAAAAGGGGAAAATCTTGTTTTGAATGACACAAACATTTGCCTTTTAAGTTTGTTGAATAACTGTATTTAGTCTTTGATTTTCAAATTATCCAATTGGACTCTTTATGGCCACATAGAGACTCAGCACAACATTCCTTAACCTCCTCACTGCCCTCTTCCTGTTTCCTCATCTTTTTTATTCTAGTCTTGGGATATCAGTTGATGCATGTTTTTCCTATACAACTGTTACTTTTTATTATACATATTTTCCCATATTTTATTGTGTTTTTTTCCAATATATTTTGAATAATTTTAGCAGCAATTATTTTTAATTATATTTATGTATTTGATTCATTTAAATACTCACCATTAGTTCTTTTATACTATGATTTTCTCATTATTGATTTCCTGTTTTGCTATGATTATGAGTCATATGCAGAATAGCTTTGGTGTTTTCTTCAAACAGGTAAAAGAATAAGATTAGCTCTTAAATTTTGCACACAAGGTTATTTTCTTATTGTATTTACACTTGAATACCAATTTATCTGAATGTACAATGATTGGGCTACAGTCTTTTTTCACCAGTAACCTGTAGCTGTTGTTCTGTGCATTTCTATAATTTCACGGATGGGAAGTTTAAAGCTTGTTTGATTTTTATTTTTGTAGGTAACTGTCATATTATCATGGATGTGTACTGATAAGAATAAGAACTGTGGACGTTTCAGAGTATGTGTACATATATAATTTATTTTAATTAATTTTATTATAACTCAGTAAGCCCAATTAATCTGCCCACCTAAACAATTTGTTTTGATCACAAAATTTGATGTTCAATACTTAATAATTAGTTTAATATCAATATTTAATATTTAGTTATTGTTACTGTATCTATTATTTTGTTTTTTGTCTTAGGAATATCTATAAGTCATTCACCCAACAGAGTGTTATTGAGTGACAACTATGTGACAAGCATTATTTTAGGTTCTTGGGGGTTTCATCAATGAGCCAAAGATCCCTGCTCCCAAGGAGTGTAAATTCTTCTAGGAGAAACAGACAAAACAGGAAACTTAGAAAATACATAAATTATATAGTAAGCACTTGGATTAGGGATTTTGGAGGCACTTGTGGTTAATAAAGTGAGACATGCTTTCTCTTGTTCAGTTTTTGCATGTTTTCAAACTTCCGCTCCACTATTTGTAATCTGCTTTCTTCTTTCTGCTTTGGAGGCTGAGTCCATGTTCAGATTCTCTACCAGTAATTTAATTTTACATGACCTCACTTCTGCTCTGTTTTTATCCCTTTATGATTACATTTTGTTCTTCCTTGTAAGCCTAAAATGTTTATTTAGCCCATTTAGCTTTTTTGAAATTGTAGTAAAAACATTTAACATGAGATCTACTCTTAACTCATTTTTAAGTGCACAGTGCAGTGTTGTTAATTATAGACATGATATTATATAGCTTATCCATTTTTTATGACTGAAACCCCATGCCTTTAAACAGAAACTCACCATTTTCTACTTTCCCCAGCCCCTAGCAACCTCTATTCTACTCTGTCTTTATAGGGTTGACTACTTCAGATAGTCATAGTAGTGGAATAATACAGTGTTTTTCCTTCTGTCACTGGCTAATTTCACTTAATATCTTTCAGGTTCATTGATATTGGAGGATATTCAGAATTTCTTCTTTCATAAAGGCTAAATAATATGTCATTGCATGTATATGCTACATTTTCTTTATAACTTCATCCATCAATAGACATTTAGGTTATTTCAATATCTTGGCTCTTGTGAATAACGCTGCAAAGAACATGAGAGTGCAGATATTTCTGAGAGATTTTAATTTCAGTTCTTTTGGATATATACCCAGAGGTAGTATAGTGAAATCATATGACAGTTCTGTTTTCTCATGTCTGTTTCATTTTAGCTTGTTTTGTGTTTGTGACTTCTTCTTGATCAACAGAGTCATGTGCTTCTGTCATTCTGTGGATAAGCTAATATCTTCTAAAAATTCATTTGTATTTTCTGAAGAAAACTGTACTATGAGATGTTATTTTTCTCAGATCATGATTCTCTTTCCTTCATGTAGCCCTAGGTCTTCATAGGTACTTTCTCATTTTGTTGTTTCCATTCATTATTATATACCCCTCATCTCTGATCCTGGCCCCACATCTTCAGCTCCATTACATCTCTAGATGATAACCATCCTCCTTGGCTCAGGCCTGGAATCAACTTGAGGCCCAGAGGCAATCTCTAACAAAGCTGATGGGAGGCTATATTCTTCTCCCATGCTAAAAAATGACAGATGAGTCAGATGCAATTTTATTCTTTGCTCCAGTCTTTTGTGGGGATGATTATGCATGCAAAGACATCTAACAGCCCAGCCGCGGCCCTTCTTTCCTTGCTACAATGCCTACTAAAAGTGAAGGTTGTCATCTCAGAATGTGCCAATAAAGCAACAAGCAGATTCCAATGTTAATTTACTTTTTCATTTGGTTATAAAATCATGAAGGCAAGGAAGACATTATCATTGTTACTTTATGATAAGTAAAATGATATTCAGATTGATGAAGTGGCTTGCCTAGTGTCACATGGCACATGTTTAGTATGGGATGAACCAGTCCCAATAAATATGTCCTCCTGCCCTATTTTTATCTTCTACCTTCCATTGTTCAACTATACTAAGTGGATGTGATAATACATTTCAAAATTGATGTTAATATACACCCAGCAATTTTGCCTGCCAACTATGAGTCTTTGTGTATTCAGTTAATAAGGCATCAGATAGATCTGTTTTTGTTTCTGTCTATAGTCACATGTCTAATTTGTATCATAACTGAAAGTAGAACTCATGTCTTCCTATTTAAAAATCAGACATTTTCTTTCTTGTATGTGACTCATCTCATTAAACAGAATTAAAGGAAAAATGTCCTTCCAGAAATTCCCTAGTATGCATTTCAAAATTAATAAATCTCTAGGTACATGTCTCAGCTGCTGTGCTTTCTGTTATAGTGATTGCAAGGAGGCAGTGTGTGCACCAGGGAGGACAGGGGACAATTGCATTTGGGGCCTCTCTGCATTCCACTGGACCCTCTGCTGTTTGGATCCTGGTGTGAGCTCTTTGGTCATGAAAATCCAAGGATAAAAAAAATGGTTTGCATTAGTGTGTGCTCTTTATATAACAAATAATGTCTTTCTGTTCATTGATCCATAGTGGTGTCTCTTGGCATTTTGGTTAAATAATAAATGCAAACATGGCTGCACTACAAACCACAAAATGAGGCAGGTATACCCCAGCACTTGACCTCTTTATTTCTCACCATAAAATATCCCAGCAAGTCCTCACAGTATAAATCACTGTCATTTTCTTAATGGAGGCCACATCCAGTAAATGAGAAGATTCTGGGGAGCAGATTTTGGCTATTGTGGCTTTTCTGCTACACAAGCAATCCTCCCATCCCCATATAATCCCTGAATATGGAGGGGTTGGTCATAGAACTTCCTTGTACTAATGGACTTGTATTAGTGAACACAGTCTTTTCTCACCCAATCCAGTTGGTCCACTTGCTGAGAAATGCTAAATGGTTTGTGGTAGAGGGGTTTGTAGCTTCTAAGAAACAATGACACCAATAAACTCACTTTGGGGCACTGTGGTTTTTCAGACTCATAATCACAAAAGAAAGAAACTGTATAATTCAGCTTCTTATTTACAGACATATCTGCTGGTGAAACTCCTGCTTCCTTTGACCTTAAAAAAATGGAGGGGTTCTCTCTACCAAAGTTCACAAAGATTACACTTCAGTAAACTTTTGGCATGTCCTATAAATACATTGAGTTGAGTAATAACAATTAAGAAAAACATTCTTACTTTAGCAAACTCAATTAAGCTTCTAAAGCATTGCTGGAAAGAACTACTTTTGGTTAAGGTCTCACAAAGGCAAAATGCAAGCCAGTTAACATGGCACAGAGTCAATATGTCCCATCATTGTTTGATAGGCTGTTTTAATGAGATCTGAAGGCTTATTAGGGAAATCACAATGAGTGATCTAATAATGTCATTCCCATTTAGCTAATAATTTCATTCTTTAGATTTAGCTGTCTAAGGAGGCAAAAGAATGGAAATATCATTGAATAGAAACTGGTTTCAAATTTCAAACCTAAATTTAAAGAGATGTAGGCAGTAGTTCTCAAATTGAGGAGATTTTTGCCCCTCAGGGGCCATATAGTAAGGTTAAAACTTGGTGGAGGTGCTATTGGTCTCAATGGGCAGAAGCCAGGGCTGCTGTTAAATATACTACAATGCACAGAACAGAAACCCTGCTGTGGATAGCTCTTTCTTCCCCCCTCCTGGGGGCTAACAGCACATCTCAGGCACATAGGCTCTCCTCTCCTCATCAGCCTCCTTCCCTACATTCTCATTGTCTTCCCCTTCAAGGAAAGAGCCCCTTTGATGAAAGGCCCTCGCAGCAGTCACACTCACCTTTCCCTGCTGGTCTGTTTTGATTTCCCAGCCCCGAGGCAATTCCAGCCTTGTGTCTGCAAATATGTTGATGAAATTCACCAGGTCCCGGTTGTGTTGGTAACGTTCAAAGTTTCGTGCATCCCTCCGGATTTTCAGAATCATGTGTTTTAAGCAGGTGCTACTGGTGAAGACTTGGTAAGCATTCTGAGATGGGGTCAGAGCCATTTGGGGTAGGGAATGGATGATTAGGAAAAACACAGACCAAGTACATTTTGAGAACCTTAACATAATGCAATCTGATTTCTACACAGCAATTTATTGTGAACCTCAGAAGCATCAAACTTGCTAAAAAATTAATGAGCACCCGTAAACACACATGGACCTATTTGTGATCCTTATCTACCTGATGCTCTATAGCTTTGGACACAGTCAACTCCCCAATACATCCCAAAGTCTCCCTTCCCTTCCCTTCTCCTATCTCCTTCTCCTTCAGCAGCTTGGCTCTCTTGAGTCTCTCTCTACCTCTTTGAGCATCTCTCCTTCATGGATCCTTTCCTAACTGCACAGGTCTACTTTTCATCTGTCTACAACAGAAAGTATTAATTTAGGGTTCTGGAATTTAAGGTAGGACTTCAGAGATCTGTGACTCCTATGATTCCTCCATAGAAATGTTTGTATGTAGAGGGGTTGGGGGATGAGGAAAACAAAAGTTTCCAGAATTTCTGATTGTGTAGATGATAATTTTATGGCAAATGGGGATGATGTGTGCATGTGATAAAAAGGAAGATTCCTTGCAGCTGGAGCAAACTGGCACAGTGGCTCCTGCTGGCTCAAGGATCCCTGGTGCCCAGTGCTGAGAGCATCAATATCTGGCATCCTTGTATCCATTCAGAATTTATCCCTGCACCACAGGGCAGCTGCTTTGGGTCTAAGCACTGAATGTCCCAAGAGCTTCTCGAATATAACCTACTAAAACCTGACCTTCTTCTCTTCCACCACTTTTGTCACCTCATTAAACTGCATCAGCCTAATTGAGTCACCACTTAACTCAGGTGCTCAAAAGCAAAATAGACTCAGACTTTCTGGAGACCTAATCTCTGCCCCTTCACCCCCAGAAAACACAGTGATTTCAAGCAATGTTATTGATTCCACATAGAAATATCTCCTGAGATGAGTCATTCCTCTCCATTAGCCCAGCTAGTTACTTAGCAGACCTTCATCTCTCATTTGAGCAGTTGAATTAGCCTTTAGTCCTAGCCCTTCAGTCTTTCTCACACTCTTCTGCCAGAAAAAAGTTCTTTATCAAACATCCCTGATCCTGTAATTCCAATATCTAAGACTGCTGTTGGTCACTGTTGACTACTGAAGTAGATCTAGGCTCCTTTTCATGCCTTACATGGCATTCCCCTACTTTTTCTCCATCCCCTCTTTCCACTTCTGACTGTCACCACACTCCAGCCACACCAGACTCAACACCAAACCCCTTCACAGTTGCTTCTACTCTCTCTGCCTGGAACTTTTTCTCCAACCATTTTTAACCTTCAAGACTCAATTCAGTAGTTGTCTCCTCAGGAATGCTCCCTGATGTTTCATCTCCTGTGTTTGCAGAACATTTCATTCCTCAATAAGGTCAGGCTACGCCCTGTCAGGTTAGACTGGTCTTTTTGACATGTCTGTTGCTAAAAAAAGAGGAAGCTCTTGCTGTTCAGGTGTCACCTTAATCTGTTTTGTGACTCCAGCACCTAGCTCTGTGCCTGAAGTACAGAAAAATGCTTGTCAAATGAAAGAATTAATAAATATAGTGACATCATGTCATTGTTCTCTTGAAAACACACAAAAAGAATTTAAAACTACATATCTAAATATCACATCAAATTTAACTTAATTATGATATTTGAAAAACTAAAAGGAAAGTTATTTATTTATCTAGGATAAATCTATTTAAAAATTTATTAACAAAAGTGAGTTTATAAAATGATTCAAGCAACAAAGGAGTCCGTCAACTTCATAATCTTATTCCTTTAAAATTTTGATAAAACCCCCCACATATTTGTTTCCAAAGCACTTTCATTGACATTAACACATTTCAGCCTAACAAAAACCTGCAGAGTAAAGAGAATTTCCAAATCTAGCTCTTCTCCTTTTGGAGAGACTTATAGAACAAAAAGGGTGGAGTGAACTGTTTTTTTCTTGCCTGGGTTAAAATGCTACCTTTTTTTTAATGTATCAAACAAATTGGTAAAGTTGTGTTCTTTGGTCTTGATGGAAGCCAGGCCAGACTCATTCTGCAATTTTGGAGCACTCACATAATTAGCATGCAGTACAGTGAAGAATTCAGGATTGGTGATAAACTTGACCGCTGGGGACTGCAGCAGCAAGGTGATTTTTTGTGAGTTCACTGGAGAAAGTGACCCTTCTCTCCTCAGATCTGGAAAAAGTGAAGCAAAGCAACAGAGTGCATTGGAAGAAAATAATTTCAAACACAGTACTTCTTTCTGCATACCAGCAGCACGCATGCCTTCACTTACACAGCTGAAGTGGACTGTTGTTTTTAATAATAATCTGACCAGGAGTCAGGTGTCACAGTAATAACATCAGATATCACAGTGATTTGACCAGGAGTCATGTCACTTTGTTTATGTCACCTAAGAACCATTATTTCCTAGGAGAGTTTCTGTATAATTTCAGTTAGGCTTGAGTCCTTAAATGTTTTGTCCTTTTTAAGCCAATTAATTTTTCTTTTCTTTTTTTTTTTACATATTACTAATCATAGATACCATAGATTGTTTGCAAAAAGTGCCACAATTTTTCCCCTCCCTGAATGCACACCCATTTGCATGAGATTTTGCAGCTTCTCCCCTTGTTGATTGAGCTGGCCATGTGTCTTGCTTTAACCAACAGAATTTGGCAGAGGTTTGGAGCCAGGGTTTTAAGAAGGCTGTATGTCTCCACGCTTACTCAGAGCTCTACCACCACCATGAAATCAAACTTGGGCTAACCTGGTGCAAGCTGAGAAGCTATAGAGAACAGGGACAAACTGCTCCATCTGAGGCCCTCTCAGGGCAGACAGACCATTGTTGACTCAACAACTGACCAAAGATGCATGGGTAAGCCCAGTGGTGTCTGAGGAAACACCGAGCTGAGCTCTGCTCAAATTACCCACCTATAAGATAAATGTATGGTTGTGAATTTAAGATACTAAGCTTGGGGATGGTTTGTTACATAGCAAATGGCAACATATCTGATACTAAACACAGAAATAAATTTTCTGCTCCTTTAATCCTTATGTTTTTTAATTACTCAACTACTTTACCAAATCTCTCTCAGGAGGTTAAACAGAGACATTAATAATAGAAAATCTTAAACAAGTCAGTTTAGTTAGTATATCTGGTAAAATACATTAAGTGAAATTAATTAAAATTGTTGGTAGAACTGTGTTCATGCATGTGAAAATGTCCACTCTTCTGCATTGTAATAAGGAGGTGAGACCTGGAAGGACAGGAAGTACATGCTTGTTTGCTAGACTATTTTATGAGCCTTCTTTTTACAATATATTTTTCTCACTTAACTCAATTAAAAAATGTGGATTGTTAGTATGTCACTGTGATCCTCTTATGTCATTATAGGTATAAGTAGTGAAAGCCATTTTCCTATGCCAGACACCTGGTGGTTGTGTACAATATTTGGTAAAAAGGGTCTTGGGTGGTGTGCATAACCATAGCCTGCTGGAAAATGTCTTTGTTCCCAGGTTTCTCCCTCAAGTGGAGCTATATTTTGTTCAAAAAGCAAACAACCAATTATTTCTATTAATAATGTTGTTATATGGCTTTTATGAAGTAGAACATGAATTTTTATTGCATGTGTTATTTATAAGTAAAAAATCCTTAGACAACAAATAAATTAACCTAACTAGAAATTATGAAGCCACTGAAAAAATGCCTTGATGCACAGGTATCATAGGAAACCCAGCTCTGAGTCCCCAGACTTCATCAGCCTCTTTTCTCTAGACCCCAAGCCATGGTGCTAGTGTTCTCTTTACGTGAACCCCTTTCTCCTTTATTTCCCAGTGTTAAACTTCTGTCTGCTTTACTTTGTTGACACCTTGCCTCTTTCTTCTCTTTGTTGACCTCCACCCATTCCATTGCTTTCTTTCCACAAGGGCACAGCACCATACTACAAGGTCGGGCAAAGGATTCACACACTCTGTCACACAGCCACTAGAAGCCATCCCAGAAGCTAGGGATCCCTCTCCCCATACCTAAGCTCAACTGAGAAGATTCAGTCTCTGAGTCACTCTCACCACCTCCTCCGCCACTTCCTGTTGGAACTTGCTCACAACTTTGGCTACCAGAATCTTCTTCGAGCCTCTCTGTTGCAATGGTTCGTTGAATATTTTGATACCTTTGCATCAGAAAATGGAAAGACAAGAGTTAACTTTTGTTTGTTGGCTTCTTGGGGACTAGTGCTTCAAATCAGGTAGCTGGGCAAATCTGTAAAAATTGTCTTGAATGTCAGGGAAAAATGCTTAAAATTCCCACAAGAGAGCCAAAACAATTAGCAAGATAAGTGTTTCTGGATGATTCGATCTCTCTGTTTTCTGATGTATGATAAGTTTCAAGTATGGTGACTTCTACAACACCAACATAAATGATAATGAATCATAAAAAAATAGCCTATGCCCTGCATTAAATAAAATCTGGCTAAGTCTAAAACAAGACCATGGAAAATAAAATGTTGCAATTAAAATATAGAATTGCCTCTACGTTACTGTAATAAGTCTATAAACTAAAATAGTTATACTCATTTTTACTTAATGGGAAACTCATATGACTGACAGGGGTTGTGAAGATAAAAGCATGCAAGCAAAAAAATGTTTCAGATATTGGAAGATGGTGGCAGAGTAGCGGGAATTGCCATTCACTTGCTCCCAGACCTGAACCAGCTTCACAGCCAAAGCCCAGAGCAGTTGAATCAAGAGTCCAGCAGAGAGTGAGTGAGAGTGTCTGTAAGTGAGTGAGTGTGTGCACAAGAGAGCAGTAAATGTGCAATAGTGAGTAAAAACCTGTCCACCTGCAAGGTGCCTGGGAGCAGGGGCAAGGCTCAACAAGCGGAGCTGCCACATTTGCCCAGCCCATCATTTCTGGTTGCACAGAGTTGGGGCAGCTGTGACTGTGGATCAGCTCAGGAGCCACAAGCTACCAGGATGGAGAAAGAAGGCCTGAGAGGTGTGGGCCCCAGAAATAACACAGCAAGAGCAGGCCCACCCAAGGTTTAAGAACACTGGAGACAGCAAGTTCAGCACTCCACCATCACTACTGCCCTGTGTTATAGTATAGCTGAGGGGTTCTTCCCAATGACATCTGGGAAAGATCCAGAGAAAAGCTTTATCTAAAACTTTAGGAGGCTCTGAAAGGCTGTGGTCAGCCCTGACTGGGAGACACCCTGTGATTTTGGGATAGGGCAAGCATGTGGAGAACAGACCCCCAGAGACTGGTGCTGCAGTGTAGGGGGGCACACAGAAACTCTTTTAAAGGGGGAGCTGAGGTGACACCTAAAACTGGGCAGGGACCCAAGGCTCACACCCATGTGCAACTGGAAGCAGTGGTTCTGCAAACCAAAAATTCAGATAGTCACACTGAAGGAAATATAGGATCTGACTCAGCATGGCTCCTAAGCAGGGGACTGTTCAGAGTGGAGAATTTGGGTGAAAACTACGAGAGAGCAGCTGAGACTGGAAGGCAGGAGCTGAATGCCCGCGATTTGCTGCAGCCAGCCAGATCTTCTCACATAGGCAAGACCAATCCCTCACTTGTGGGGTTATAGGCTTTGCAATCAGCAAGGTTAGGCTCAGTAGTCTCCTGCTGGATACATTCCCACAGGGGAAAGAAGAAAAAGCTCTGAAAGCTCCCTTCACCAGAAACTACAAGCTACACAGTCCTCCAGCCTTGACCCTCTCAGTTTTTCCTATGATTGTCATTATTTTCTCTCTTGCATAGATTTTTAACATTCATTTCTTGTCTTTCAAGATTGTGCCAAATATGTCAACAGGTTTCATATTATAGTTTATTTTAAGTCCCATATTTTCATCTGCCCTTCTATTCAATTTTACCTTCTTCCTTCCTCCTCTTATTTTTGTTTTAAATTCTATTTTCTCTTTTGCTACAACTTATTTCTATTCTATACCATTACTATTTCTCCCACTCCTCCAGCCACTCAAAACAATTTTGCTTGTCATTAGTTATCTCAAAATTTTTTTTACCATTCTTAAAATACTCTTATTCTCTCTCCACCTTAATCAATCTTTGCACATTGGTTGTGGATAAGGTGGTTGTAGTTGCATTTCTTCAAATTAGATCTAGATAGTCACTATTTTATATTTCAAATCTCAAATTTTACAGTTTCCCTCTTCTACTCCATTTTGCCTTCACCCTGCCCTCTTTATTTCTTTCATTTAAATTTTAAATTTTCCCTGTCTTAGTCTGGTCTTTATTCCTCACTCTTGGTATTTCTTTCCCTCTGTCTTCTCAAAATCACTTCTTCTTCCTCTACACATCTCTTAGGCTTTTCTTCCTTTCTTTTTTCCTTTCTATTCCCATCCCATCTATATTAATCTTAGCTCATTTGTTGTTGGTATTGTTGTGGTGGATCTTTTTCTCCAATCGAAGATTATATATATATTTGCTGTTTTTATTTTCTTTGCCTCTCTCTCTATATATGTACACACATATACATGTATGTATTCTTTTCTTTCTATCTCTCTGCATATATATATATCTATCTGTGTGTGTGTGTGTGTGTACACACACACACATGTTCTTTTTGGTTTAATACTAATATTATACCTTTCCCTTCTCTTACATTCTATCTCCCTTCCTCCTTTTCAAATTTCTGACGTAAATTTTATTCTTTCTCTCTTCACTTTGTCTCTATTTCCTACTCTTATTATTGTTTCTCCCTTTACCCTTGCAAAATCACTTTTCTTTCAGTTAGTTATATCATATTCAGTTTTCATTTTTTATAATAGTATTCATCTCCTTACACTTTTATTAATATTGGCTATTTGCTATTGATAGTGTGATTGTGGGCTGGGGTTATATTTGTGGGTGTGGGTGTGTTCCCTGGGCTGTTTGTTCTGACAGCACTTTACAGCAGTATACAAGATGTGGTGCACAGAGTGACTTCCAGTTACCCAGCCAGAGGGAAGGACATACCAAAAAACACCAACAACCAAAACCCAATTACAACCAAAGAGCCCACATAAACAGCGTAAAGGGCATCCCAAGAGCATCAAGCTAAGGATGTCAAGGGGACTGCACCACTGAGTTCCACAAGTCTCTCAACACAGAAGTTCACAGAAGACAGGGATTTAAAGCAGATCCATTTAATGCATAAAAACAAACAAGAAGAATCACCAAAAATTGGGGGGGGGGGACTAGCCGCTGATCAAAAAGAAAGACAGAGTCCCCAGTAAAAGAGTTAAATAAAATTGAAGCAAGTAAAGTTATCAGACATTGAGATCAAAATAATAGTTAAAAGGATGCTCAAAGAGCTCACTGAGAGCTACAGAGAATTCCAGGGAAGCAATAAGAAACTTATTGTGAACTACATCAGCATGAAAAAGGGCATATAAACTATCAAGAAGAGACGGGAGGAAGTGAAGAATACAATTTATGAAATGAAGAAAACAGTGGAAGGAATTAGAAGCAGATTAGATGAAGCAGAGGATTGAATCAAAGAGCTGGAGGGCAAGGTAGAAAAATACACCCACAGGGGGCGACAAATCTAATCAAGACTCATAAAGAATGAAGAGGGGTTAAGGGAACTGCAGGACATTATGAAATGTAATAATATCTTTATAACAGGCACACCAGAATGAGAAGATGAGCAAGGGATAGAAAACTTATTTGAAAAAGTAATCACAGAAAACTTCCCTAACTTGTTGAGAGAAAAAGTCATAGAAGTCCAGGAGGCATAGAGGGTACCTATCAAGATGAACTCAAAGAGGCCCACTGCAAGACATATTATAATTAAAATGGAAAAATTTAAAGACAAAGAGAAAATCTTAAAGGCATCTAAGGAGCAACAAACAAGGGAGCTCTGATAAGGTCATCAGGTGATTTCTCAAAAGAAACATTAAAAGACAGAAAGGAATGACAAGAAATACTCCAAGTGATGAAAAGCAAATTGTGCAATGAAGATATTCTACCTGGCAAGACTCTCAAATAAATGAAAGGTGAAATAAGGAGTTTACCAGAAAAAAGAAAGATAAGAGAATACATGCCTAACAAACCAACATTGCAAGATAAGATAATAGGACACCTTTCAGAAAATAAAGAAAAAAGAGAGAAAGAGTTAGGAACACAGGTACAAAGGGAAAAAAATAACAATGAATAAGTACCTAGGGACGATAACCCTAAATGTAAACAGATTAAATTCTCCAATCAAAAGACATAGGGTAGCTGAATGAATAAGAAAACATGACCTGCATATATGTTGTCTACATGACCCACCTCAAAACATATCTACATAGACTGAAAATGAAGGGATGGAAAAATATTATAAGAAAATGGACATAAAAAAAGTTGGGGTAGCAATATTTATATTAGACAAAATAAATTTCAATAAAAGGAGACAAAG
The DNA here is from genome assembly GCA_004024845.1 of Tonatia bakeri. Taxonomy (NCBI): domain Eukaryota; kingdom Metazoa; phylum Chordata; class Mammalia; order Chiroptera; family Phyllostomidae; genus Tonatia; species Tonatia bakeri. The sequence continues at coordinate 47,715 of PVIA01010745.1, forward strand.
AAAGACACTTCCTAATACTTAAGGGAAAAATACATCAAGAAGATAAAATTATTGTAAATATATATGCATCCAAAATATCAGTACACAACCATATAAGGAAAATATTGGAGAATTTTGAGAAAGATATCAATAGCAACCACTCATAATAGGGGATTTTAACACTCCACTGTCACATGGACAGATCTTCAAAGTTTCAACAAGGCTATTGTGGCACTGAATGACACTCTAGATTAAATGTACTTAACTGATACATGCAGAACTTTTCACCCAAAGGAAACAAAATATACATTCTTTTCAAATGCTCATGGAATTTTCTTTTTTAAATGTATTAGCTATTTTATTTATGCATTTTATTTTTGTTCAATTACAACTGTCTCCATTTCCCTCCATTTCTGTCCCAAGCCCTACCTACAATCCACCTTCTACCTTCAATCCTACCCCCTGTTGTCTTTGTCCACGGGTTCTTTATATATGAAATGGAACACTTTCAAAGATAGACCCATTGTAGGACACAAAACAAACCTCGACAAATTCAAGAAAATGAAAATCATATCAAGTATGTGTTTAGATCACAGTGGCTTGAAACTAGAAACCAACCTCAAGGATGAAACTCAAAAACACTCAAATTCATGGAGACTGCATAACATGCTGTTGAATAATGAATGGGTTAACAATGAAATCAAAGATGAAACAAAAAGTTTTGAAAACAAATGAAAATGAACTCACAAGAGCCCAAAACTATTAGGACACAGCAAAGGAAGTCCTGAGAGGGAAGTTCAAAGCCATACAAGCCTGCCTATAAAAGATGAAAAAATTCCACATAAACAACCTAACCATACATCTACAATAACTAGAGGAACAACAACAACAACAAAGACAGCCCAGGGCACTTGCTCTGGAAGGAATGAAATAACCAAGATCAGAGCAGAATTAAACAACATAGAGGCTAAAAGAACAATACTAAAGATCAATAGAGAAATAGGAAGATGGCGGCCTTGTAAGAGGTTTGGTGATCCCCTTCTCCAGTGCTCGGGGGAGAATTTGGCCATCTGAGGAGAGACAGAGCAGGAGACCACCAATATTGCAACATTTGTGAAAACAGGGCATCAGAAGTTGACCGGATATTGAATAAACAGACAGTAGGAGGACGTCTTCGGGAACAAAAGGGACCTGTGCTAGGTGCAGAGAGTAGACCGGCGCTCCTGGGTCTGTCTCCAGGCACCTGGGAGAGCGGAGTCACAGCCCCGTCCCTGTCCCCAAACAAGGTTTGGGAAGCAGAACCACAGGAGCTGTGCACTCCCGCGAACTTTCAGGGAACAGTGAGTACCCAGTCTGCCTGACCAAGAGAGACCTTGCCGTGGGGGTGGAGGCCTTGCTGTGGGCACCCGTGCCCCCAACCAGGGGAGTGTGTAGTTTTGGAGAAGACTGAGACCCCACCACCGGGAACATGGGAAGGGCTTCCGGAGCTGAGGTGATTTGGAGCGGACTTTCGAGCCGGGGAGCCCAGAAAATACACAGTGCTTCGTGGGTTCCTGGGTCCACGGCAGCGGGGGCAAAGGGAAATATGTGACCCCTCCCAAACCCCGGAGGGTCCATTGAGAAACCGAAGGAGAGACAGGTCCCGTGAACATAGAGCCCATGGAGGTGAAGTACAGGACTCCTCGCAGTCCCGGTCCTGGCACCATGAACCCAGAAGAGAGGCGGGTGCTTTGCTGAGGGTAGAGCCTGTGGTGGTGAAGCTTGGGGAGGGACACAACCCCTTGCCATCTCCACAGCTTGCGCCCTGAGCAAAGTGGGAATAGAGGGAACATTTCTCAACATAATAAAGGCCAGGTATGACAGACCTACAGCCAGCATCATACTCAATGGGCAAAAACTAAAATCTTTTCCACTAAGAACAGGAACAAGACAAGGTTGTCCACTTTCACCACTTTTATTCAATATAGTATTGGAAGTTTTAGCCACAGCAATCAGACAAGAAAAGGAAATAAAAGGCATCCAAATCGGAAAGGAGGAAACAAAACTGTCATTGTTTGCTG
>PVIA01010746.1:0-49698 GCA_004024845.1 Tonatia bakeri
GGCTCTACGCTCAGCGAAGCACCCGCCTCTCTTCTGGGGTCACGGTGCCTGGTCAAGCACTGCGAGGAGCCCCGTACTTCCCCTCGTGGGCTCTACGTTCTCGGGAAGCGCTGTCTCTACTCTGGTTTCATTACGCACCCTCTGGGGTTTGGGAAGGGTCGTGCCCTTCCCTTTGCCTCTGCTGTGGACCCCAGGACCCGGGAATAGCTTTGTCTTTTCTGGGTTCTCTGTTTGAGGTATCTGGCCGGGCATGCGCCTGCGCCAAATCGTCTGGGCTCCGGAAGCCTTTCCCTTGTTCCCAGCCGTGGGGTCTCAGTGTTCCCCAAACCCACACACACCCCTGTTTGGGGGCGTGGGCGCCCACGGGAAGGATTCTATCCCCACGGCAAGGTCTCTCTTGGTCCGGCAGACTGGGTACTCACTGTTCCCTGGAAAGTTCGTGGGTGTGCACAACTCCTGCGCTTCTGCTTTCCAAACCTTGACTGGGGACGGGGTGGCGCGACAACTCCACTCTCCCGGGTGCCCGGAGACAGACCCAGGAGCGTGGGCGCTCTCCGCACCTAGCACCAATCCCTTTTGTTCCCGAAGCCGGCCTCTTACCGTCCATTCATCCAATATCTGGATAACTTCTGATGCCCTGTTTTCATAAATGTTGCGATATCGGTGGTCTCCTGCTCTGTTTCTCCTCAGATCGGCCAAACTCTCCCCCGAGCACTGGAGAGGGGGACCACGACTACTCCTCCAAGGCCGCCATCTTCCTCCCCCTATACTTTTGTTTTTTTAATAGTACATTTATTCTAGGATTGTAGGTAATGATTGTTGTACATACTAATTATAGGCATCAGGACATTTGAACAAAATTCTTGACATTACTTACATTTTATTTGTGATGGGTTAATTCCTTGGATTTTTTATTTATTTTAATATTATTTAAAATTTTTTATTGTATTTTTTCCATTGCAAAGGGTACAATTTTCATCTTTTCTTTTTTTTTCAATTTTCATCTTTTTCTATGGCTGAGTAGTATTCCTTTCAGTAAATATCCCACTGCTGTTTTATCCACTCTTCTTCTGATGGACACATGGGCTGCTTCCATTTCTTGGCAATTATAAATAATGTTTCAGTGAACATATGGGTGCTTATGTTCTTTTGAATTATTGTTTTGGGTTCCTTCAGATATATTCCCAGAAGTGGGATTGCTGGTTCAAAAGGCAGATCCATTTTTAATTTTTTGAGGTATCTCCATACTGCTTTCCACAGTGGTTGCAACAATCTGCATCCCACCAATAATGCAAAAGGGTTCCCCTTTCTCTGCCTCCTCTCAAGTAGTTGTATGTTGATTTTTTTGATGATAGCCTTTCTGACAGGTGTGAGATGACATCTCATTGTGGTTTTAATTTGCATTTTTGATGATTAGTGACGTTGAGTATCTTTTCATATGTCTATCTGTATGGTCATCTGTATGTTCTCTTTGGAGAAGTGTTTATTCAGGTCCTTTGCCAATTTTTCAATTGGATTTTTTGTTTTTCTTGGTGTTGAGTTTTGTAAGTTCTTGGATATTGATCCCTTATCAGATGTATTGGTGAATGTATTCTTCCATTCCCTGGGTTGGCATTTTATCTTGTTGATGTTTTCCTTTGCTTTGCAAAATTTTTTAGTTTAATGTAGTCCCATTTATTTTTTTCTTTTGTTTCCCTTCCCTGGGGAGGTACAGGCAACAAAAATTGCTACAAGCAATGCCTGACATTTCAGTGTCTGACATTTTCCTGCTTATGTATTCTTCTAGGATTTTTATGGTTTCAGGTCTTTAATCCATTTTAAATTTATTCTTGCATGTGGTATAAGAAGGTGGTCTAATTTAACTTTCTGTATGTATCTGTCCAATTTTCTCAACACCATTTATTGTATAAACTGTCCTTAGCCCATTGTATGTGCTTGCTTCCTCTGTCAAATATTAATTGACAGTAAAGATGTGGGTTTATTTCTGGGCTGTTTATTCCATTCCATTAATCCATATGTCTGTTTTTAAGTCAGTACTATGCTGTTTTGATTACTGTGGCCTTATAGTATCATTTGATATTGGGTAACATGATTCCTCCAACTTTGTCCTTCATTCTCAGGATCACTGTTGCTGTGTGGAACCCTTTGTGGTTACATATAAATTTTTGAAGTATTTGTTTTAGTTTTTGGAATCTTGATAGAAATTGCATTGAATCTATAGATTGCTTTGGGTAGTATGGACATTTAAATGATGTCAGTTCTTTTTATCCATGAACATGGTATGTGCTTCCATTTATTTGTATCTTCTTCAATTTCTTTCTTCAGTGTTTTATAATTTTCCAAATACAGGTATTTTACATCCTTGGTTAGGTCTACTCTTAGGTTTTTAATTCTTTTTGAAGCATCTGTGAATGGGGTTGTTTTCTTAATTTCCCTTTCTGTTCATTATTGGCATGTAAAAATGCAACTAATTTCTGGATATTAATTTTGTATCCTGCTACTTAGCTGAACTCATTTATCAGTTCTAGCAGTTTCTTGGAATCTTTGGTGTTCTCCATGTACAGTATCATGCCATCTGCAAATAAATAATTTTAATTTTTCTTTCCAATTTGGAAGCCTTTTATTTCTTTTGCTTGTCTGGTCACTATAGCTACGACTTCCATTGCTAGGTTGAATAAGAGAGGTAAAAGTGGACACCTCTGTCTTATTTCTGATCTTAGAGGGACTGCTTGTAGTTTTTGCCCACTGAGCATGATACTGGCAGTAGGTTTATCATATATGGCCTTTATTATGTTTAGGTATGTTCCCTCTAGTCTCATTTTGCTGAGAATTTTTATCATAAATGAGTGCTGAATTTTAACAAATGCTTTTTCTGCATCTATTGATATGACTATGTAGTTTTATTGTTTTTTGTTCATGTGGTGAATCACATTTACTGATTTGCAAATGTTGTGCCAACTTTGCATTCCCAGAATAAATCCCATTTGATCATGTTGTATGATTGTTTTGATGCATTGCTGTGTTTGGTTTGCTAATTTGTTGTTGAGGATTTTAGCATCTGTGATTATCAGTGATTTAGGCCTGTAAAATTCTTTTTCTGTATTGTCTTTTTCTGGATTGGAGTTAGGATAATGCTGGCCTCATAAATGAGCTTGGGAGCCTTTCATTCTCTTGAATTACTTGAAATTCTTTGAAAAGAGGTATTAGTTCTTCTTGGAATGTTTGGTAAAATTCACCTGTGAATCCATCTAGTCCAGGATTTTTGTTTGTTGGGAGTTCTTTGGTTACTACTTCAATTTCACTAGGTGTGACCTGTCTGTTTAGATTCTCTGATTCTTCCTGATTGAGTTTGGAAGATTGTATGTTTCTAGGAATTTATCCATTTTTTTAAAGGTTTTTTTTAAAATTTATTTTTAGAGAGGGAAGGGAGAGAGAAAGGGAGAGAGAGAGAGAGAAACATTAATGTGTGGTTGCTGGGAGCCATGGCCTGCAACCTAGGCATGTGCCCTGACTGGGAATCGAACCTGTGATGCCTGGTTCACAGCCCGCTCTCAATCCACTGAGCTACACCAGCCAGGGCGGAATTTATCCATTTTGTCCAGGTTGTCCAGTTTGTTGGCATATAGTTGTTTATAATATATTCTTATAATCCTTTGTATTTCTTTGGTGTCAGTTGTTATTTCTCTTCCTTTATTTCTGATTCAATTTATTTGGGTCCTTTCTCCTTTTTTCTTGATGAGTCTTGTTAAAGGTTTGTCGATCTTGTTCATTTTTTTAAAGTACCAGCTTTGGGGTCTTTGGGTCTTTTTTATCATTTTCTCAAAACTCTATTTCATTTATTTCTGCTCTGATCTTTATTATTTCCTTCTTTGTACTCACTTGGACTTTGATTGTTATTCTTTTTCTAGTTCCTTTAAATGTCAAGTTAGATTATTTGAGCTTTTTCTTGTTTTTTTTTTTTTTTTTTTTTTTTTTTTTTTTTTTTTTTTTTTTTTTTTTTTTTTTTTTTTTTTTTTTTTTTTTTTTTTTTTTTTTTTTTTTTTTTTTTTTTTTTTTTTTTTTTTTTTTTTTTTTTTTTTTTTTTTTTTTTTTTTTTTTTTTTTTTGAGATAGGCCTGTAGTACTATGAATTTTCCCTCTTAGGATTGCTTTCCTTGTGTCCCACAGATTTTGGATTGTTGTGTCCTCATTTTCACTTGTTTCAAGGTATCTTTTGATTTCTTCCTTGACCTCATTGTTGACCCATTCATAGCTTAATAACATGTTACTTGGCATCCATGTCTTTGCATGTTTTTCAGTATTCTTTTGATTGATTTTGAGCTCATTGCCTTTCATATGCCCTTGGTTAGGGACCAAACTTGCAACCTAATTATGTGCCCTGACTGGGAATGGAACTGGTGGCCTTTGCTTTGTGGGACAATGCTTAACCAACAGAGCCACACCAGTGAGGGCTGAGAATTTTTGTTAGGTGTTAGTTTTTATATCTGTAAAATAAATAATAAATGGACAACACTTACTGAGCACATTTAATCTTCACAGGATTCTGTGAAGTAGATTTCTCTCATCTCTACTTTAGATGTGGAAACTAAGGAACAAAGAGGTTATGTATCTTCTCCAAGGTTACTCAGCTTGTAAGTGGTGAAGTAAAAAAGTTGATCTCAGGTGGTCTGACTCTAGAACTTGTGCTCTTATTTATTACTCTGTGCTATCACATTTGTTATTATAGAATGATATGATATTATATGTCATGACAGTAAATGACATGATACATAAGATAGCACAGTGCCAGTGCATAATAGTTACTTGACATATGGTAGTTACTCTCTTGTTTTAGTTGAGTCATCACATGAATTGCCCCATAAAGTGTTCTGTGGCAGGAAGGACTTTGAATGAAGTTAGAAAAACTCCATAGGGAGGCAGGCAGGGGGGTAGATTCATATGGGGTAACAAAGGATCTACCTAGGCTAGTTCACAGAGGGTTGGAGGCACTCTTTCTGCTTCCTAAGCCAGCCAGAGCATCTCTAGGGACCCCTGTAACTAAGAGAATAGTAAGAACTCCACCACATCAGGCAGTGTGGTTGATTAATTCTGAGGAAGGCAAGGCATTCTGGGATATTGCAAGGGTTTCCCTCTCCCTCAAATAGGACCTACTGCTGCTCCACTCAGAGCCACTATCAGAGCTTATTCAGAAGATTATGTTCTTTGTAAACAAAAATAAATAAACAAAACAACAAAAAAACAGACTTGACATGGACCATGCAATCAAGTGAGCTCTTTCAGGATACTGACTTTGGCACGTCTTAATTTAGGATTAAGCTGCAGTCTTTGTATGGGTCTGATGTCATTTTGTGTATGACCTCCAATCAATCTTTGCATCAGAAAGCAGCACTTTGTTAGATTTTCCACACATGAAAAAATCATTTAAGATCATACTTTTTAATGAGGCCTCCTTTTCTCCCTCTCAAATATGGGATCTTTTTCTCCTCAATTGTCTACTCTGACATGTTCATGCAGAAACAGAGAAATGTAGGTGTCTCTGCCTTTTGGGGAACTGTGGGATCTTCCATTTAAACTTGTGTGTTTTGCTTTCTTGGCCTGTTTATATAAATATAAGAAACCAGAAGCCAGTGAAAATAAAAATCATGAAGTTATCCATGAAACATGCAGAAGCAGCCTCCTTGAATGATAAACAAGTTCAGCTGCAGGAAGATCTGTGGTCTGATATTCATTACTGAAAAACTTACATTGGATGGACAGTTTGTCCAGATGAGTTAATTAATTTTAAGAGCTCTTTGTCCTCTTAGAAATATACCATTCCAGATTGGCTGAAAACATGTTTACTCTGAACATTCATCAGTAATTCTGGGTCAGCCACCCCACAGCTTGGTTGCTTTGGTGCCAGCTGCATGTGGCAGAAAAGTTAATTAGATGTTTCTTGCATTAAAAGGGGGGAAAATCATGTGGGGGAACAGGACTCTTGCAGAGAGAAGGGAGTGTGGAATTTTCAGTTCTCAGAATTAGGAAGCTGTGAGCACAGAGACTATTTCATATGGATCCATATGGAAATCAGAGCCTTTTTCCAAGGATAGCTTCTCAGCTCTGCAAATGAATTTCCATTTCGATATTCTAAAAATATTTAAACAAATTGTTTTACATGTCCAAAGGATTTTTTTTTGAATCCCAGATTTACCCTGTCTTCCAAGTCCTGCTTGAGTCCTACCTTACTTCCAACCTTTCTTTTACTGCAATGGCTTTATTATGGTCTAAAGTTCTAAAGCACCAGGAGATAATAACTGCTTTCTTTCAATGTATATGATTTTGCTGGTGTTTCAAGTGTATTTAGTAGGTCTTGATTACATTTAGGTAATCAAGTGAGTGGATAGAACAAGTGACAGCCTTTGCAAATGAATTTGTAAAAAATTTCCTCATTCTTCACCTCCTTCCACCTCCTCCCCTTCCTTTTTTTTTTAACTTATTGGCATTTTCCAGATAAAATTTGCCATGTTAAGTGTACAATTTGATGAGTTTTGACAAATACATTTGTCAAATGATTACTGTAATCATGATACAGAACATTTTTTAAAAAGTTTCTTCTAGTCAACCACCCCCTCCAACCCTCTAGGACTACCAATCTGCTTTCTGTCACTAAAGTTTACACTTCCTAGACTTATTTAAATAAAATTACGCAGTAGATCACCTTTTTATGAAAGACTTCTTTTACTTAACACTGAAGATTCATCAGTGTTTTTGCATGTATCAGTATTTTGTTCCCTTTTATTGTTAAATACTGATTTTCATTGAATGGATATATACACTACAATTTGCTTATCCATTTTACTACCTGATGGAAATTTGGGATCTAGGAAGTTTTGGTCTATTATGAATAAAATTGCTATGAAAATTCTTAATCTTCAAGGACATGATTTCATTTCTTTGAGATAAATACCTGGGAGTTGAATTACTGAATTGTGTGGTAAGTGTACATTTAACTTTTTAAAGAAATTGTCAAACTTCCCCCATAATGATTGGATCATTTTGCATGTCCACCACTGGTTTATGAGAGTTCCAGTTGCTCTATATCCTCATTGAAGCTTATGTTCAGTCTCTTTAATTTGAGCTCTTCTAGTGAATGTATAGTGGTATCTCTTTGTTTTCATTTGCATTCCCCTAATGATTTGAGCATTGTTATGTGAGCTTATTTGCCATGTATATTTTCTTTGGTGAAATTTCTGTTTAAATTCTTCACCTTTGAATTGGGTTGTTTTATTGTTAAGTTGTAAGATTTTGTATATATTCTGGATACAAATTGTTCTTCAGATGTTGTTTTGTAACTATTTTCCCCTTGTATCTGGTTTGCCTTTTTATTTTCTTAAAATGTCTTTTTAAGAGTCAAAAGGTGAATGGGTGAAAAGGTAAAAAGAAAATATGGACAGTAAAAACAAAAAGAAGAGAAAAAGCTGTGTGTCCTTTATTTAGACAGGTTCAACTATGCATCATGACTCAGGGTTCCACTTTTGCCTTGGGGGCTAAAGGAAGCTCAGTGTTGTATTCACTGCTAAATCATAGTAAGCTATCTTTTTCTTAACCTTCTGGTATGATTTATGTGCCTTGTGAGGGCAGGGGCTGGATTGTGTTTATGTTTTCAACATGCGTGTACTGTACCTGGTAATAATAGTAACAGTTATTGCATAGTATTACTTGATAGGCAGTGTGCTAAGCATGAAAAAAGTTTTTAATTTTGATGATGCCAGATTCATCATTTAAAAAAAAGTTGTGCTTTTTGTGTTCTGGAGTTTATAGAACACATTTTTAAATTATCAAAATCTATTTTCAATTAATGCTATATAGTTTTATGCATAGTGTAATTACTGTATTTCTCCCTCCCATCCCTCATGCCATTGATATTATAGCTTTGTTTTAACATATGGTATACACAAAATACATTGTTCCTGTTTTTGCTTAAATCATTCAGCTACCTTTTACAGCAATTAAAATGAGAAAAAGATTTTGTTTTTTTCTACATTTATTCTTTTTGTGACACTCTAGTGTTGTTTTTACATCTGTTCCTATTTCATTTTACTTCTGCCTGAAACTTTCTTTAACATTATTTTTTATAATTTTTTTATTGTTATACAGTTGTCTCCATTTTCCCCCCACCATGTTCCCTACCTCACCCTCCCCCACCTCCCATTCTTGAACCTACTTCCTTTGGCTTTGTTCATGTGTCCTCTATAGAGTAGGTATGGTGACAATGAATTTGTCTGTTTGAAAAAGTATTTCTTCTGTATATTTTGAGAATATTTTGGCATAGTATAGAATTCTGGATTAACCAGAACTTTTAAAAAACATTTTAAAGATGTCGTTCCACTTTCTTCTGTGGCTTCTAATAAGATGTTTGTTATAATTCTTATTCTTGTTCCTCTGTTGGCAGTGTATCTTCTTCTTTTTTTTTTCCCAGTGACTGCTGTCAAGATTTTCTCTTTGTCTTTAGTTTTTAGCATTTTGACTTTCATATGCTTAAGTGGGTATGTGTGTGTTTGGTTATTGTTTTTTATCTTGTTTAGTGTTAATACAACTTTATTTGCTCTGGCTATGGTTTGTTGTCTGTCACTAATTTTGGAAAATTCTTAGCCAGCAGTATTTCTTTAGCCTTTTTGTTTTTTTTCTTTGACTTCTGGGATTCTAATTATGCTCATAATATACCTTTTGATATTGTTTCTCTCTTCTGTTTGTTTTTTAATCTTTTTTTCTCTTTGCATTTCATTTAGGTAATCTCTATTTGATCTGTCCTCTCTTGCTTGCCCTCATTATTTCTGACCAAAAGTCTTGTGCTCACACACACACACACTCACTCCATATACCTAATGTGTCTTTTTGCTGTCTACTTTTAAGATTTTTCTCTTCAGCTATGGTATTCAGCAATTTGATTATGATGTGCTTTGGTATTGTGGTGGGGGGCTCTTTCTGCTTCTTCTTCTTGGGGTTCTCTGGGTTTATAGTTTTAATCTATAGTCATATGCCATGTAGCAGTGGGGGTGTGTTCTGAGAAAGGCATCATTAGGTGATTTTGTCTTTGTGCAAACATTGTAGAGTGCATTTACAAAAACCTAGATGGTATACACGTAGGTTATATGATGCCATTTAGGAAACATCCAAACCTGTAAAGAGTTTTTATGAGTTTATTTGAGCTAAACTGATAACATATGCCAGGGAGAAAGGTCTCAAATTCTTGGAGAATAACAGTTTTGCAGCTTCTTTTATTCATTTGTAGTTAAGGAGGAAAATTAAGGAAGATTACATGGTGCTGGGAGAAAGCAAGACAGATACTGGATTGCAGTATAGTTAACAATATTATGTGCTGTCTTTTTATTGAGTTTATTGGGGTGACACTAATTGGAGTTAGCAAAATTATACAGGTTTCATGTGCACAATTCCACATTACATCATCCGTACACTGTATTGTGTGTTCATTACCCAAAGTATGTGCTCTCTCAAGGGTGGTTATTTCAAAGATGTGTTCACCTAGATGCACGGAAACAATAGACAGGGCTTGCTTAAGGCAAAGATAAACCTTCTCTAAAAAGTTATATAGATGGGACATGACTACCCGTCATGACCTCCTGCCCAGTTAGGAATTCATCATAGATCACCATATGAGGTTACTTTCTGTAGAACCCCTTTATGTCATCCATAATGGAATAGCCTATTGCTCTGTAAGGGAGGAAAAATAACTTCCCTCTACCTTTTTGGGTTCTTGGCTGAGACATTCTGTAATGAAAGATAGATTAGCAGAGGGAAGACAAAAGTTTAACAACATGTATACCTCCTATGGATACAAGAAACATCCAAACCTGTAGGGAATTTGTGTGAGTTTATTTGAGCCAAACTGATGACTATTACTGAGAAGCAAGATTTCAGATGTTCCAGAGAATGACAGTTTGCAGTTTCTCTTATGCATTTGGAATTAAGGAGGGAATGTACAGAAGATAGGAGACAGGATAATTAACAAGGTTGTGTTTTCTTAGGGGGTGGTTATGCTTCTAGGGGGTCTGAAAAAGGGGATTACTCTGACATTTCAAAGGTGTATTAACTTAGATACACAAGAGCAATGTGCAGGGCTTGCTTAAGGCAAAGATAAACCTTTTACTAAAGAGGTTATATACCTGGGGCATGACTACCTATCTGGACATTTCCAGTTAGGAATTTATGATCAGATCACTCTGTCAGGTTACTTGCAGTCAGGGGAGTTGTCAGATTTATTACAATACCCATTTTTCACCCATGCTCCTCTGTTATAATCTTATGGAACCACTGCTCTATATACAGTCTGTTGCTGACTGAAAGAATTATGTGTCACATGATTGTAATTTAGGAGTTTTGACAATTATTTTTTCAAGTATTTTTTCCTTCTCCCATCCATTTTGGGATCAATTACTCATATGTTATGCTGCTTAATATTGTCTGATAGCTCAGTGATGCTCTGTTGAAATTTTTTCAGTTTTTTTTCCCTCTCCACATTTGTCATTTTGGGTAGTTTCTGTTGCTATGTTTTTAATTCCATTAATCTTTTTTTGTGCAGTGTGTAAATTACTGTTAATGTAATCTAGTATACCTTCATTTCAGTTAAATATGAATTTTAGTCCACACCTGAGGATATGTTTATTGATTTTAGAGAGAGAGGAAGGGAGAGAGAGAAAGAAAAACATCTATGTGAGAGAGAAACATCAATCGGTTGTCTCATATATGGGCCCTGACTGGGGATCAAACCTGCAAACTAGGTATGGGCCCTGGCCAGGAATGGAACCCACAACCTTGGGGTGTATGGGATGGTGCTCCAACCAACTGAGCCAGTTGGCCAGGGCTCAGTTATATTTTTTATTTCTAGAAACTCAGTTTCTTTTTTATATTTCTAGTTTTCACTCTTGTGCTTTTAAAAAAATCTTCTTGAACATATAGAATATATCTGTAATTGTTTTTTCAAATCTTTGGTTACTACTTCCATTATCTATATAATTTCTTTATTTTAAGATTTTATTTATTTTTAGAGAGGGGGAAGGGACGGAGAAAGAGAAGGAGAGAAACATCAGTGTGTGGTTGCTTCTTGTGCACCTCCTACTGTGGACCTGAACCACAGCCCAGGCATGTGCCCTGACTGGGAATCGAATTGGCAACCCTTTGGTTTGCAGGCCAGTGCTCAATCCACTGAGCTACACCAGCCAGGGCTTTTTGTTTTTCACCTATGTAATTTCTGTGTCTGTTTATTTTTATCAATTTCTCTCCTATTTATGGGTCATATGATCTTGCCTCTTTGTATGCCTGGTAATTTTTAATGGGATGTTAGGCATTTTGAATTTTACACTGTTGGATGCTGCATATTTTGATATTTTTTTAAATATCTTTTTTGTCTTTTGGAGGATGAAGTTAATTAAAGTCTTTAGAGTCTGTTTGATTTTCTAAGCTTTGTTATGGTGATCAAAAACAGTCTTTGGTCTACGGTTAATTTGGCTTCTCTATTGAGATAATACCTTTCTGAAGCAGTACCTTTCAACATCCATACCCTGCCTTGTGTGTTATGAGGTCTTTTCAGTCTGGCTGCCCAGAACACAAAGTGTTCTGGTCCTGTATAGACTGGTGACTGCTTCACTTACTTCTTTCTGGTGGTTCCTTCTCTTGCCTGAGTAGTTTTCTCACATATGGTAGGTCGTTACCCAGAGATGCCAGGTGGCTCCGCTTTAGATCTCTGGATCTCCTGCTCTTTGTGTATCTCCCACTTCTCCTGTACTATCTTCTGTACATTCTAGTTACCTTGAATGCTTCCTCCTCGACTTAGCAAGACTGCTGAGTTCTGTTTGGGTTTCCCCTCCCTGTACTACAGCCTGAAAGCTCTTCCCATATAGTGAGATGGGGCATCACAGGGGTCACCTTGTTTGTTTTTCTTTCCTTAGGGATCACTGTCCTGCACCTTCTGTTTTCTAATGTCTGAAACCATTGTTTCATATATCTTGGTTTGCATTTAAGTTATTTAAGGTAGGAGAGTTAATCTGATTTATGTTATTTCATCATGATTGGATGTGAAAATTTGTAATATCATTTTAAGTTTTCCAGAATGTTTCCGTTCCCAAATATCTTCCTTACTGCCTTCCAAGGTGCTTATAATTCCACCATTAAATAATCAGTAATTTGGGTCATAGGTATTTGAATATCCTATTAAGATGCAAAAGTGCCTCATATGAAAGGAAACATAATAGCACAAGTTGGTCACTAAATACTTATGGGACATCTGAAAGCATAAAGATATAGAACTAGAACTCTGGGTACCTGCTTTCAGTCTGAGGTCTACAACAAGTTCGTGTGAACCCTGGTCAAGTTATTTGACTTTGTGGACCCAACTTTATCATTTGTAAAGTGTGAGGACAGAGGCATAGGTCCTCTGGCTGAGGGCATTAGGTCCATGTCTTATTCCTTAAGGAACTTAAATATAGTTGGAGAAGCACAACTAAATTTCCTTAAAACTCCTAAGTTTAGGAAATCATAAAGGACAGTATAGTAGAATATTATTGATGCTAAGTGCTCTGAGAGTTCAGATATGTTAACCTAATAAATTAACTATAAGGCCTTTATGCAGACACTGGCCCACAGTGTCCATGTAATTATGGATGAAATGAGACATTCACATGGAATATCTTGTCTGGTGGAGGAAAAGGGACAGCATGGCTTCTCTCAAGGGAGCCAAAAGCCTTGGCCCTTGCCGTGACCGCCCTTTATTGGGTTTCTCTGCACAATTACATGATGGTCCTCATTTACTATGCACAGGTTTGCTTTAGGTGGTTACCTTTTACAGAAAACGAAGGAGCCAGTACTGCTAATCACATCACAGAAGAGGGATATTTGCAAAGGAAAAGGCAAAAGTGGTTGAACTGGTTACACTCATCCTTAGAAGATTTAGCATGGATTTTAGGAAGTTACTTTGCAGTAAATGTCCTCAATTCAGGGTGAGGGTGTTTTTTAGCAACAGCAAGACTCAAAGAGGCCTAGGCACATTGCAGGCCTGATTCCCCAGGGGAGAACCTATCCATGGGCGTGGGTCCTGTGCATCTCCGAGTGAGAGCTGGGCCCACGCCACACAGAACGGTCTCCTACAGCCTTGAAGGGATAAAATAAAGCTTTGTGCAAAGATGGAAATCAAGGTGTTCCTTGAAGGACTGGTATTTTTCAATAAGCCAAAGGGAACAAAAGTCAGGGGAATAAGATGTTCATCTTTGTTAGAAAATTTTTATTGTCTAATGAGAGTTTAGTCTCCTGATACTGGATCAATTTCAGGGTGTTATCTACCAAATTAGAAGTAATTATTTTTTTACCTATATCAATAAGGGATAGTATTTTAGTAGAGGTTATAACTCTTCTGATTATTTTGATATGGTTATATATTTTTTTCAGATTTATGAAATTTGCAGATGCTTTCTAGTTTTTTAAAAAAAGCCTACATTTAACATGTACCCCAAATAAAATTTACTAAGTTTTTCATTATTACTCATTCCCTAGACTTTGCCTGTGCTCCCTACCATGGTTAATGACATCACTGTCTACCTTGTCTTATAAGGAAAACATTATAC
Source organism: Tonatia bakeri (assembly GCA_004024845.1). Classification (NCBI taxonomy): domain Eukaryota; kingdom Metazoa; phylum Chordata; class Mammalia; order Chiroptera; family Phyllostomidae; genus Tonatia; species Tonatia bakeri. Next base: position 13,613 of record PVIA01010746.1, read on the forward strand.
TATTTTGATTCTTTTGAGTCTAATCTCCCACATTCATTTGGTTATCATGTACAGTTATCTTTAACTCTGGAGTCCTCTTTCTTACTAGTTCTGTATTGCCAACCTGTCTTATCTCTCCTCGGGACTATCAATGACAGATCAATGGGTCCCTCTGCTTCCCAGTTCTCCTAATACATTCCTCATATTGCTGTTAGATTATTCTCATACATAGTCTTCAGTAGGTCACTTCTTTTATTCAGAGCCTCTGATATCTCTTTAGAGCCTGGAAGATAAAACTCAAACTATAAAGGCACTCAAACGTTTGTTCCCAGCTTGTTTCTCCAGTTTTTTCCCCCTACCTTACTGTACTCTAGTCTTAGTATTCTAAGTATGGTATATGGAAAAAGGAATATTTCAAACAGGAAGCAGAATTAGCAAAGGTATGAAAATATATTATATACTTGGATTCTCTACCAGATAGACTTCTACTTATCCTTTAATAAAGATTTGGCTAAGAAGTCAGCACTCTTTATTACACACTTCTTTCTTTATCCCTTTCCCTGTGAATGCAGATTTTAAGTGCTTATTTAATTGTTTACAGTTATTTCTGTTCTTTCTTGTTTTTATAGTAGAGTGTGAGCTCTAGGATGTTAGGGATCAACATTTATTCATATTTGCATTCCTGGTGTTCAATATAGTGTGTTGAATACATTGTAGGAGCTGATGCGTTTGTATGAATTGATCACTGGCGTACATAACTAACACTCTCTTGAAAGTCTGGTCCTTTCCAGGATTCCTAGTGCTGTGGGTCCCCTGAGGCAGCCACTAGGAGGCTCCAAAGCCATCTACATGAGGAAATTTGGTTTGCTTCCAAGTTAGGCAAGGAAATGAAGATGCTTGACAAATCCTTATTAAGAGTTCACATGTCTAAACTTTTGTCTTACTTTCTTTAGAATTCTGTTTTGTTTTCTGGTTGTTTTTGATATTTAGCAGCTTTGGATTACACATTGTCCTTTGGAGAACTTACAATATACTTAAATGATGCTAAGCCAAAGATCCAAGGTCTGTCCAAAAAAAGTCCAACCGTTGTTAATATAATGAGAATGGTTTGCACAACATTAATATAACCTGGTAGCCAAGGCATGTGGACTGGAGTGCGCATGTGTGAACAATGACAACTTTACTGTAGTATTCAGTGGGGACAGTAAACACTGTTGAGTGAACATGTGTACTCCATGGCTGTTGCATTCATAATGACTGAGTGAGTAGAGCAACAAACCTGCATCAGATTTTGTGTTAAGCTTGAGCATTCCTCTGTGGAAACTATTCAGATGATTCAGAAGGCTGCAGCTATGGGCAACTGGTGATTGACAGCTTCATCACAATAACATGCCTACTCATGCATCACATCTGGCTAAGTTTTTTGGCTAAAGATCAAACCACCCAGATGACTCATTCTCCCTACATCCGAGATTTGGTGCCCTGACTTCTGGCTTTTCCCAAAACTAAAATCACCTTTGAAAAGGAAAAGATTTCAGACAATCGATGAGATTCAGGAAAATACAACAGGGCAGCTGATGGCAATTGGGAGAACTGTGTGAGGTCCCAAGGTCACTACTTTGAAGGGAACTGAGATGTCATTGTCCTATGTACAATATTTCTTGTATCTTCTTCAATAAATGTCCCTATTTTTCATTACATGGCTGGATACTTACTGGACAGACTTCATATATACCTTCTCTGCTTAGCCATTCTGCACATACAATGAGGGAAAGTCAACTCTCAAAGAAGCTGTTAGTTTTTTTAGGCACAGAATGAAGTCAAGTGCTACTGACTCTAGTCCAGTGCTTAGGTATTTTTTCTCTTATTCATCAGAAAGCATGTATTAAGTGTAATTGTTGACTCCTTTTCTTGTCTGTTATTTATTTAGTTCCAAAACATTTGAAGATATCTGATTCCAATGGAAATTGCCATCCAAGATTATTGCTGCTCAGTGACCAAATGTGCCAGGCCATTAACTCTAATTGGCATTCATGATTGCTGCTTTGGTGAAGTAAATTCTAAACCATTTCTTATAAGATTGTCTCTTTAGCAACCTCCTGTCAGTGGAATTAACTAGAATTTCTGAGTGGTTTTTACTATTTGGATGTGAGGAGGAAGAGAAGAGCCCACTGGTGCAGAACTACATTTATTTCTTTATACATCTATGTTTTCTCTTTCCACATCTGAATTCTGTCTGTACTTCATGCTGAATTCATCTTCTGTAAGGATTTCTCCAGGGTGTAACATTCTCTCTTTTTTTAAGAATTCAGACTAAATATTGCAGTTGGAAGAACTTTAGTTGGTGTAGTCCAGTTTTCTACCCAATGTGTGAATTCTGTCAACTGCAGGTAAAATGGCCCCAGATATACTGAGTAAAACCAGCAAATGTCTTGGTTTTGGCCAAGGCTGGTTATGTAACTATTTTTGTCTGAGCTCAGTCTTTTTCTAAGAACTAATAGTTTATGTCAAGCTGTGTATATCATTACTAACAACTATTTATAATTAGACAGTTCTTCCTTGAGGCAATTTATTTAGCACTATTATGAAAAATTAATCAGTACAAAAGTGTCTTTGTGAATGGTATTTCAGTAGTTGCAGATGAAAGAAAAGTAGATGTGGTACATTCTGCTACTTTGTATAGAGTAGTATTAGATACAGTTCTGTAGGAACTCTCTCTTGAAAATAGACTCTAAGGTGAATGAGTATGAGTCATGGTGCAGAGATGAAAAATTAAGGCTGTGCTTAATACTGTGAGGATAGCCTTAGAAATATTTAGCAGATAGGTGTGGCTGGTGTGGCTCAATGGATTGAGGGCTGGCCTGTGAACCAAAGGGTTACTGGTTTGATTCCCAGTTGGGACACATGCCTGGGTTGCAGGCCAGGTCCCCAGTAGGGTGCACACAAGAGGCAACCACACACTGATGTTCTTCTCCCTCTCTTCCAGTGTCTCTATAAATAAATAAATAAATAAATAAATAAATAAATAAATAAATAAAATCTTTTAAAAAGAGAAATATTTAGCAGATGAATGATTTATTCTGAGTTTTTATGGGAAGTCTCTGCTTCTGGGTTCAGCCTCCCACCCAATTGTATTGCTTGCTTTCATGAGTGTTCTCGAGGTGGAACAATGGTGTCTTTACCTGGGAATTATGTAAAACTAGAGAAATATTGCAGACCTCACAAGAAGAAGTCAGAGCAGAGACTTGAATATTCATGGACATCTGCTGAGTAAGCATATGTATTTGCATACATTTAGCAGAAATAGATAAAAAACTTGCAGAGGTGGTTTCTGCCAGGGTGTCATTTATTATGCTGGGTGATATAGTGGGAAGAGCACCAGCAGTTAGGAAGTCTGAGTTCTAACCTTTGCTTAGTATAAAATGCTGTGCAGTCAAAATGCTGGGCAAGCCCTGGCCAGGTGGCTCAGTTGGTTGGAACGTTGTTTCCTACACCAAAAACGTTGTGAGTTTCGCCCCCAGTCAGGGTGCGTGCAGGCAGCAACTGATTGGTGTTTCTTGTTCACATTGATGTTTCCCCCTTCCCCTCTCTCTAAAATCAATAAACATATCCTTGGGTGAGGATTTAAAAAAATGCTGGGCTAATCACTTCATCCCTGACCCCAGTTTCCTTATCTGTGACTTGAGAGTATTCTACCAGTTATTCATCTTTCTAGAGCAGGAATCATCAAAGTGTATAGCCTGCAGGGCAAATCTTGCCACCACCTGTTTTTATAAAGTTTTATTGGAACACAGTCATGCCCATTTATTTGTGTGTTGTCTCTCGCTGCTTTTGCATTACAACAGTAGAATTGAGTAATACCATCAGAGGCTATTTGGGCCACAAAACCTAAAATATTTACTGTCCAACTCTTATAGAAAAAGTCTGCCAACCCATGCTCTAGAGAACATTTTTTTTAATGGGTTGGGGATTTACCATCATTGACACTAGGGATGCTACTTGTATCTGGGGGCCAAGAATGTCAAATGTCCTGCAGGACATAATGAATAGCTTTTCCTTTAAATTCTAGTAGCTCCCTCCTGGAAATTCCTTCCCTATTTTTGATTCTAAGGGGAGCCATTTTTTTAAAAGCTATATCAATTCTTTTAGATTACTAGGGCAGCAATTTTCCAAATTAAATGAATTAGGAACTTTTAAACCATTCCCCATAACATGAAAAAGTATGAACCACGATATCCACCAAGAATCTAAATCAATTATGCTTAATGGTGAGAAAATCAGGAAGAAGCCAATTAAGCCCGCAGTTCACCTTGTACTGATGGTTCTAGCTGTCTCAATAATATCAAGAACACTGAAGAGTCAGAGGTTTTACCCTACTCTCAAGCTAACCAGGTAGCCTGCCAGAGTTGCATGGATGCTGGCAGAAGTTATGAGGCTCCTGTGTCAGACACAACACAGTTTATTTTTTATAGCAGTTTCTGTGGCCAGAGTATCAGCACATTTTCGAACTGTTTTGCTGAGTCTCAGTTCTCATAGGACAATAAACATGCTAAGTGATATTTGCACATGCAATGGGTTGTGTAACAGGAGGGGAACCCTGAGATTAGGGAACCTGAATCTTTTATATTGAGAAGTAAACAGTCCTGCTCTTTACCCCAGAAGGAAATACTATCCTTATTATATTGGGTACTAAGCATGCCTGCCCTTTGATCTGGAAGGAGGTACTATCTCTTTCTTTTGAAATTGTGCAGTATACAAACATCTTTGAACAAAGACAGCCAATGCCTCTGATTGTAACGTAAGCAGAAATAGAAGAGTCCTATATCTTCCAACAAATAAGAAAAGTAAATAAAATATAAGAATTAGAAAGGAAGAAACAAACTTGTTTTTATTAGCAGATATATAATTGGTTACATAATGAATTCATGAACATCTAGTCACAAATGGTTAGAAATAGTAAGAAAGCCAAGATTGCTTAATTCAAGCTCTATGTAAGAAAACCAGGTACATTTTTATAAACTATGGACAATTTAGAACTTAGTATAAAATGATGCCAGAAAAAAACATAGTATGTTTGAATAAGTCTAAGAAATATACTAAATTTTAATAGAAGACATTGTAAAACCTTTTTGAAAAACATTAAAGAAGATCTACATAAAAATGCATAATGTCATGAACAGGAAGACTATCTTGAAATTGTCTCCAAATTAATTTGTAACTTCAGTGCAGTACAAACTCCTACAAGCTCTGTGTGTGTGCATGTGCATGTGTGTCTATCTTATGTAACAGACTGATTATCTCAATAGAGCATAGAAAGCATTTAATACAATTTAATATACGTTCATGGTAAAAACTTACCAAACTAAGAAGAATAAGGAACTTCTTTAACCTGATAAGAAGTACCTATACAATGTTACAGTAACATTTTAAATTATAAATGACTGAATACTATCTAAGATTGAGAAGTGAGGATGTTCACTCTTGCCACTCCTGTTCAACATTATACTTGAAGTTCTAGCCAGTGCAATAAGGCAAGACAAATAAAATGCATATGTATTGGGAAGGTAGACATAAAATTGTTTCTATTTGCCAGTAACATGATCATCTACCTTAGAAATCCTAAAGAATCTGTAAAAAAGTTCCTGGAAGTAATTAGTTTGTCAATGCTGAAGAATACAATGTTAATAAAGAAAACTGAATTATATTTCTATATATGTACTTAAAATTAACTTTGTAACTTGAAATTTACAAAAAGTAACATATATAATAGCATCAAAAGATATCAGTCTAACAAAATGGATGCAGAATGTTTATGCTGAACCTATAAAACTGTGATGAAAGAAATCAAATGAAGGTAACTATAACATGTTGATGGATTAGAAGAATCAATATTTTTAAGATATAAATTCTTCCTAATATGTAATTTATAGATTCAGCTCAATTCCAATTAAGACCACAGAAAACACACATACACCCAAAGGAATTAGAATAGGCAAAATAATTTTGAAAAAGAAGAACAAAGTTGGAAAACTCACATTACCTGATTTCAAAACTTACTATAATGCCACAGTAATTGAGGGAGTGTGGGGTTGGTAAAGGAAAAATGCAGAGATCAGTGGGACAGAATAGAGAATGTTAGAAATAGAAGCACACATATGTGAACTGATTTTTGACAAAGGTGCAAAGGGAATTAAATGCAGAAAAGAAGTCTTTTCAACAAATGATACTGGAACAATTTGAAGTTCCTATGTGAAAACATAAACCTTTGTGTGTGCTTCACACTTTTACAAACATTGTCTCAAAATTGATCATATACCTAAATATAAAACACAAGACTTAAGAAACTTCTAGAACAAAAGGTGGGAGAAATCTGTGTGACCTTGGAATTGGCAAATTTTAAGATATAATATCAAAAGTATGATACATAAGAAAAATTGATAAATTATATTTTATCAAAATTAGAACTTTTGCTCTGTGAAAGTCAGTAAAGAGAATGAAAAACGAAGCAACAGACTGAAGCAACACTTTTGCATGTGTGTTGGCTGTTGTCATGTTTTAATTTGACAGTCTGAGGGAAAAAGAGATCAGTGCCTCTGACTAAATAGTATTGCATGTTTTCAAAATTCTTGTGGCATACCAATGTGCTTCTTGTGGCACACTGGTTGAAAATCACTGGGTTAGAGGTGAGTTTTTTTATTTTAATTTATTGGGATGACACTGGTTAATAAAACCATACAGGTTTCAAGTATTCAATTTAATAAAACATCATTTGCATACTGAATTGTATGCTCACCACCCAAAGTCAAGTCTCTTTCCATCACCATTTATCTCCCTATGCCCACTTCCATCTCCCACATCCCTTTCTTCTGGCTATCACCATATTGTTGTCTGTATGTGTGTCATATATATATTCATTTTGCTTAATGCCTTCACTTTTTTCACCGAGTCCCCCAACTCCATTCCCTTCTGATAGCCATTAGTCTGTTCTATGTATCTATGCTGCTGTTTCTATTTTGTTTGTTACATTGTTTTATTGATTAGATTCCACCTATAAGTGAGATCATGTGATATTTGTCTTTCTCTGGCTGGCTTATTTCACTTAGCATAATAATTTCCATGTCCAGCCATGCTTTTGCAAAAGGTAAGATTTTCTTTATATATTTACAATAATTTATTTACATTATTTACAATAGCCAAGTAGTATTCCATTGTATAAATGTACAACAGCTTTTTTTCTCTACTCATGTACTAATGGCACTTGGGCTATTTCCAGACCTTGGCTATTGTAAATAATGCTGCAGCAAATATAGGGGTGCATCTATTCTTTTGAATTACTGTTTCAGGTTTCTTTGGATATAGTTCCAGTAGTAGAATTGCTGGGTCATAGGCAGTTCCATTTTTAATTTTTTGAGGTATCTTCATATTTTCCACAGTGGCTGCACCAATCTGCATTTCTACCAACAGTGCACAAGGGTTCCCTTCCGTCCACATCCTCCCCAACCTGTTGTTTGTTGATTATTGATGGTAGCCATGCTGAAAAGCATGAGGTGGTATCTCATTGTGACTTTAATTTGCATTTTTCTGAGTATTAGTGATGTTGAGCATCTTTTCATATGTCTGTTGGCCATCTGTCTGTTCTCTTTGGAAAAGTGTCTATTCGGGTCTTTTGCCCATTTTTTAATTGGGTGGTTTGTCTCCTTGGTTTTAAATCATGTAAGTTCTTTATATATTTTGGAAATTGACCACTTATCTGATGTATTATTGACAAATATTATCCCATGTAATGGGGTCCCTTTTCATTTTGTTGATTATTTCCTTTGCTGTGCAAAAGCCTTTTAGTTTGATATAGTCCCATTTGTTTATTTTTCCCTTGTTTCTTTTGCCCAAGGAGATACATCAGCAAAATTATTGCTACAAGATATGCCTGAGATTTTACTGCCTATGTTTTTTTCTAGGATTTTTATGTTTCATGACTTCTATTTTGAGCTTATTCTTGTGTATAGTATAAGTTGGTAGTCTAGTTTCATTTTTTTGCATGAACCTGTTTAATTTTGGGAGCAAATATTTTTAGAATCACAAATTTGATAAAGGATTTGTATCCAGAACTTACAAAGGACTCTAAAAATTAAAAAAAATGGAGCTGAGTTAAACACAAGCAAAAGAATATGAACAGACGCCCTGGCTGGTGTAGCTCAGTGGATTGGGTGCGGGCTGCGAACCAGGCATCGCAGGTTCGATTCCCAGTCAGGGCACATGCCTAGGTTGCAGGCCATGTCCCCCAGCAACCGCACATCGCTGTATCTCTCTCTCTCTCCCTCCCTTCCCTCTCTAAAAAATAAATAAATAAAAAAAAATCTTAAAAAAAAAAAGAATATGAACAGACACTTCATGTAAGGAAATACTTGGATAAAAAATAAGTATATGAAAATATGTTAAATGTCATTGTTATTAGGAAATGGAAATTAAAACCACACTGAGATATCACTACAGACCTGTTAGAATATCTAACAAACAGATTGACAACACCGAGTGCTGCTGTGAATGTGGAGCAACTAGATCTCTTATACATTGCTGCTGAGAATGAAAATTAGTACAACTACTCAAGGAAAGAGTCTGACAGTTTCCTATAAAGCTAAACATACACCTATATGACCCTGTAGTCTTGCTTGTAGAAATTTACCCTAGTCAGTTGAAAACTTAATGGGAAGACCTGTACATGCATGTTTGTAGAAGCTTTATTCATTGTCCCAATTGGAAACAACCCAGATTTCCTTCAGTGGATCCCTACCGATAATTTTGTGTTTTTCATAATGTCATATCAATGGAATACTATTCACCAATAAGAAAGAATTAATTATTGATTTACAATAACATGGATGAATCTTAAATAAATTTTGCTAAGTGAATGAAGCCATATCCCAAAGGCTACATATTGTATGATTCCATTGATAAGACATTCTGAAAATGACAAAGTTACCTATATGGACAGAAACCTCAAACCAGAAAACAACAGATCAGTGTTTGCTGGTGAGAATGGAAGAAGGAATTGATAATGAAGGGGTATCATGAAGGAGTTTCTTGGCTGATCAATGTGTTTTGTGTGGTAATGAGCTAGTAGAAATTCAATTCTATGCAATTTTCAAAAGTCATGAAATTGTTAACATAACAAAGAATGAATTTCGCTCTCTTCAAATTTTAAAAAATCAACCAGGATGTTGGGGAAACCAAAGATGGAATGTAGATTTACAAATGAATCTAACTGTATTACAATGAATGATGCAATTCCACTGAAGGCTTGGAGAAGAAAGGAGCTGATTTAAGTAGCTTTATTTTGATGACACTGTAAGGCTAATGAAAAAGAGCTGAAGTGAAATGCTGAACTACAAATGATAATTTTTTTTCTGCATATGTACTACTGTTGAACAAATAAGTAAATGTATTGTTGTTGATAAGCACAATTCTTGTCAGAGGAAGAAGTTGCAAGTAAACAAATGGGAATGCTAGAGTGAACCCTTTGGTACTGGATTACAGTTGGAGGCATCAATATGAACCAATGTGTTCTTTTCTCCTTTTAATAGATACATAGGTGAATACATATAGAAATATACATACATATGTATGCATCAGTTAGTAAATATATACACTTTTCATAGCTCTGTCTATAAGAGGGCCTAGAGGTAGTGACAGCCCAGTAGCAATGAGCATATGTTGTGCTCAGATACTAGTTTTTAAATACCATTCTTTTTTCTTGTATATATCAAACTGATACTGTTTTTCAACCTGTATAAAAACTGATCATCCATGGCATAATATAAAAAAGGAACACAGTGTTTAACTTTAGTAGGGTTGATAAAGTAGTTACAACTAACCAATGCCCTGTAAACACTCTTATTTTGATAATGGCCCACAAAATTAACATTTAGAGAATTCAGTATTTATACTGAAATAACTCATGAAAATTAAACTATATATTTTTTCCATTCTTAGGCAAAATATATAAATGAAGATAATACCTTTTTATATCACTTGGAAAATGTCTATATACTAAAGCTGCTACAGTGTGTAAGATACAGCATTTAGAAAACAGATGGTCACACATTGTTCTTTTCATATATGTTACATCTTTATATGACATATAAAGATGGAAATCAACATTTGTAGCATGAATGGGTTTGATTAGCAAATGTCACCCATGTAGGTATATTGTCTGATCAACAAAGTATGCTCTTGATTCTAATTACCACTATAAGTGAATAATCTGTAAATTAATATTGTAAATCAACAAAGTATGCCCTTGATCCTAATTATATTATAACTGAATAATCTGTAAATTAATATTGTATAATCAACAAAGTATGCCCTTGATCCTAATTACCATTATAACTGAATAATCTGTATATTATATCATGAGTTATAATCCTCCATCCATCTCGTGTAATGCATGGTGATTCTAAAAAGAAACACAACTACACATGCCACATCAATAGTTTCTCTAAATCTCCAAGAGGGCTATTTTTCTTTAAAGGCTCTTCTTTCAAGTCTTTCATCATACCTGTATGAACAAAGCCTGGTGTAACTACATTCATTCTAATTTTCTTTCTTGTTACTTTTTAGGAAGAACAAGTGAAAATCCAACCAATTCACCTTACTGGCACTGTACAGACTGGCCAGCACTGCCTTTTAAACCAATAATACTACATTAACAATAGATCCTCTTTGTTGTTGAATCATAGTTTTCAATGGGAGCTTTACAGGTTAGCATGGGACCCCAAAGGTTAGCATGAAGCTGAGATATATCTTCCTTGTTAGGGTATCCTTGTTAATTTCAGGTGCATTTGTCAAGAGTTAGTGGGACCTAAATTTTTCTCTATTTATTCAAATGTATTTTTGAACAAAATATTCTTTGGCAACATCACAGCTAAATGTCACCAGCAGCAGCTTTGGCCACTTGCAGATTTCTGCTGATGATGGCCAGTTGGTAGCCTTTCTGGGCCATGGCCCTGCCAATGCTCCTGGAGCCTCCAAAGCCTGCAGACTTTATCCATCTTCAAGCAGGAAGTCAGATTTGGAGGAAAGAGGGCTACACTTGGTGGCCCATTTCCAGGTTTGGGCCTTTATACCACCAAACAAAAAAATTGCCATGGGAAAAGCACTGCTATACCACTCCTACACTGGACTCTGGTGTTTAAATACCATGTTTAAACAAAAGGAACAGGACTCTGAAGAAGTGTATGATTTCAGCACTGGGGCAGAGAAAATACAAGATGATTCTAGGACATTTGTGGTATTAGAAAGCAAGTAAGTGTTTCAAAGTAACACAGAAGCTGACCTGAGAAAGCTCCAAATAGCCAAAGGTGGAACAATTTGTGCAACAAAATAGATAAATATGATTATTTAAAGAATAAAATGAATGCCCATAAGTCCATACTGATATAAATAATGGTTGAGTAGTAAGTGTAGAAGGGACAGCTTTTTTATTTTTTGCAGAAGAATTCCAATTAATAAATGTAGAAGGAATGAGAAAAATTGAATCACCTTTAGAATACTAGAGGGATAATTGCTGTAGGGAATATCCACTAATGAATGTTGAAATTAGTGGGTAGAAGTTTCCAGAAAAATGTGGTATTGTATAGCCTCAAAGTTTCTTCCATAAAATATTAATTACAAAGGCAAAATAGTAACTTTACAGTGAAAAACCTATCAACCCCCTTAATTAAGTGATCAAGGTTAACATCACTAATAACACCTAAGAATAATTCTGTGGTATCCTTTCCCCAAATCCATAACTTATAAAAAACTATAAAAAAACTTCAACCAACCCCAAATGAGGGACAGTCTGAACACTTTTTTACAATGCCTGACTAGTACTGTCAAAAATTGCAAAAGTCATGAAAGACAGGGAGACACTGAGGGACTGTCACAGTTCAGAGGAGTTTAGAGATGTAGAAACTGATGCAGTGTGGGATCTTGAATCAGATTCTGGAATACAAAAAGAATTCCGATAGAGAAAGTGGTAAAATCTAGGAAAATCTGTAGTTATTGTATTTGTAGCAATGTTGATTACTTAGTTTTTTACGAACTTGGTTATAAAAAAGTAAGCTAACATTGTATTTTTTTATGTATTAAATGCATGCACACATATTCATCCATCTATCCATTCATCTACCCATCCATCCAATTACAGGATTTAGGATGGTATTTTTCTGAGGGTGAAGAGAAGAAGGAGAATGTCGTTGCAGAGAGGCAAGCAGAGGGCTTCAAGTGTTTCTGAGTTTTATTTCTTTAAACAAATATGAAGCAAACATGGTAAAATGTTATAAAAGGATAGAGCTGAGTGAGGGTACATGGGTGTGAGTGGGTAGTCTTTCTACATTTCTCTGAACATTATGTAATCAAAGTGGAAATGAAGGATTTTTTTTCTAAAAGTGATATGCTGAATGCCTTGGAGATCCATGAGTCTGGAGTTGTGGATGCTGGCTTGTACTATTTTAATTTCCAGATAAGAGGTACATAGAATTAACTGAAGTTGAAAAGAAGGGGGCAACTCTAAGAGACATTTTGAAGCCAAAGTGGGTAAGTTTGGTGACTTGAAGGGAAAAGAAGAGAGAGAGGAATAAAAGATGATAGGGGTCAGAAACTAGAGGATTGGGGAAATTATGTGGTTGTCTGAATTAGGGAAATTAAAGGGCGAGCCAACTGGAGGGAGAATAGAGTAGACCATGAGTGCTTTGGTTTAGAGGTCTAGGTTCTCATCACTGAGGTTCTTCTAGAATCTGAATTTCTTTCAAAGGATTGACTGGTCCTTGATTTCTCTATATCCTGATTCTCTACATCCTTGTTAATACTTGGCATTTTAGTCTTTTGTATTATAGTCATTCTAGTGGGTAGCATATCTTTGTAGTTTTAGTTTGCATTTTCCTAATGACTAATGATATGCATTTTTCATGTGCTTATTAGCACATTTAGCATATTTGTGTAATTCCTTTGTTGAAATGTCTATTCAGATAGTATATCTGTTTTATGTAGGATTATTATATTTTATTAAGTTGTAAAAATTTTCTTTATATTTTTATTGCCTATATTATTTTCAAATATTTTCTGTTTGTATCTTTTCATATTTTTAGAATTTGAAAAGTATTGTTTTCAAATGAATTAAATTTATTGGGATGACATTGGTTAATATGATTATATAAGTTTCAAGTGAACATTTCCGTGATACATGATCTGTACATTGCATTCACCCAAAGTCAAATCATTTATCACCATACATTTGGTTCCCTTTACTCTTTACTACATTTCCTCTCCCCCTCCTTCTGGTTTCCAATGTATTGTTGTCTGTGTCTATGAGTTTCAGTTTTATATTTCACATATGAGTGAAATCATGTGGTTCTTAGCTTTTTTTTTTTTTACATTTTTAAGTTCTTAGCTTTTTCTGGCTGACTTATTTCACTTAGCATAATCTCAAATTATGTTGTTGTCACACTATTTTGTCTTTACTCATGGGTGAGTAGTATATATGTACTGCATCTTTTTAAAAAAAGATTTTGTTTATTTATTTTTAGAGAGGAGGGAAGGGAGGGAGAGAGGGAGAGAAACATCAATGTGAGGTTACCTCTCATGTGCTCCCTACTGGGGAACTGGCCCATAATCCAGGCATGTGCCTTGACTGGAAATTGAACAGGTGACCCTTTGGTTCACAGGCCAGAACTCAATCCACTGAGCCACAACAGCCAGAGCTGTACCACATCCACTTTATCCAGTCATGTATCAAAGAACACATTAGTTGTTTCCATATCTTGGCAAACAATGAATAATGCTGCAGTGAACATAGGGGTACATATATCTTCACAAATAAATGTTTTCAAATTTTTCAGGCAGTTACCCAGAAGAGGGATTGCTAGGTCATATGGTAACTCTATTCTTAATTTTTTTGAGGAACCTCTGCCCTGTTTTACTTAGTGGCTACACCAGTTTTCATTCCTACCAGTAGTGAATGACACTTCCTTTTTCTCCACAGCCTCTCCAACTTATTATTTGTCTTATTGATAATAGCCATTCTAAGAGGTGTGAAGTGGTCTCCCATTGTTGTTTTGAGTTGCATTTCTCTAATGGCAAGTGAAATGGAACATTTTCTCATATATCAGTTGGCCCTTTGGATGTCTTCTTGGGAGAAATGTCTGTTCAGGTCTTCTGCCTAATTTTTAAATTGGATTGTTTGTTTGCTTGGTGTTGAGTTGTGTGAGTTCTTTATATATTTTGGATATTAACCCTTTGTCAGAGCTGCTGTTTGCAAGTATCTTCTACTTGGTTGATTGCATTTTTGTTTTGTTGTCACTTTCTTTTGTTGTGTAGAAGCTTTTTTAGTTGGATATAGTCTCATTTATTTATTTTTGCTTTTACTTCCCTTGCCTTTGTGGTCAAATTCATAAAATGTTCTCTAAGACCAAGATCCATAAATTTAGTACCTACATTTTCTTCTATGTACTTTATTGTTTTATGTCTTATACTGTATTTAAGTCTGATCCATTTTAAACTAATTTTTATACAGGGGACAGACTATAGTATAGGTTCTTTCTTTTGCATGTAGCTTTCCCATTCTTCCAGCATCATTTGTTGAAGAGTCTTTCTTTTCTCCATTGTATGTTTTTGGCTTCTTTGTCAAAAATTATTTGCCTGTATACCTGTGGTTTTATTTCTGGGCTCTCAATTCTGTCCCATTGGACTACGTGTCTGTTTTTCTGTCAATACCATCCTGTTTTAGTTATGGTTGCTCTCTAGTATAATTTAAAATCAGGTAGTGTGAGACCTCTGGCTTTATTCTTTTTTTCTGAGGATTGCTTTGGCTCTTCAGGGTCTTTTGTGGTTCCATACAAATCTGATGATTTTTTTTGCTTTATTTCTTTAAAAAATGTCATTGGGATTTTGATGGGGGAGTGCATTAAATTTGTATATTGCTTTGGGTAATATGGACATTTTAACTATGTTGATTCTTCCAATTCATCAACAGGGAATATCTTTCCATTCCATTGTGTCTTTTCCAATCTCTTTTAATAATGCATTATAGTTTTCAGTGTATAGACCCATCACATCCTTTGTTAAGTTTATTCTTAAGTATTTTTTTCTTTTTGTTGAAATTGCAAAAGGAATTTTTTTCATTTCTTTTTCTGAAATTTCATTGTTATTGTATAAGGGTATGGTGAATTTTTGTAAATCGATTTTGTATACTGCAACTTCACTGTATTTATTGTTTCTAATAGTTTTTTTGGTAGTCTTTAGGGTTTTTTATATACAGAATCATGTCACCTGCAAAAGGTGACACTTTTACTTTTTCCTTCCCAATTTGGGTGCCTTTTATTCCTTTCTTTTGCATGATTGCTCTGGCTAGGTCTTCCAGTTCTATGTTGAATACAAGTGGTGATAATGGACCACCTTGTCTTATTCTCAATTTTAGGGAAAAACTTTCAGTTTTTCACCTTTGGTTATGATATTAGCTGAGGGGTTGTCGTATATGGCCTTTATTATGTTGAGGTACTTTCTGTCTATATCTGTTTCATTGAGTGTTTTAATAAAAAATGGATGTTGTATCTTATTCAATGCTTTTTTGCATCTATTGATAAAATTATATGATTTTTATCCTTTGTTTTGTTAATGTAGGTGTATTATATCAATTGATTTGTGTATGTTGAACCACTGTTGTGCCCCTGGAATGAACCCCAGTTGATCATGTATTATTTTTTAATGTATTGTATTTGGTTTGCTAGTGTTTTTGTATCTGTAGTTATCAGAGATATTGGTCTGTGGTTGTCTTTATTTGTGTTATTTTTGCCAGATTTTTGTATTAGGGTTATGGTGGCCTCATAAAAAGTATTAGGAAGTATTGCCTCTTCTTCAATTTTTTATTTATATGTTGATTTAAGAGAGAGAGGGAGAGAGAGAGAGAGATTTGTTGTTCCACATATTGATGAATTCATTGGTTGATTATTGTATGTGCCCTGACCAGGGATCGAATCTGTGTCCTTGGAGTGTCGGGGACAACACTCTACTCTAACCAAATGAGCTATATAGCCAGGGCATCTTCATTTTTGGGGAAGAGTTGAAAAGGATAGGTATAAAATCTTTGAATGTTTAGTAGAATTCACTAGTGAAGTCATCTGGTCCTGGACTTTTATTTTTTGGGAGGTTTTTGATGGTTGTTTAAATTTCCTAAGTGTTGGTTGGTCTATTTAGATTTTCCAGTTCTTCATGATTCAGTTTAGGAAGGTTATGTATTTCTAGGAATTAACCATTTCTTCTAGGTTATTAAAGTAATTTGGTGGCATATAGTTTTTCATAGTGTTCTAGTATGATATTTTATATTTCTGTGATGTCTGTGGTAACTTCTTTTTCATTTCTTGTTATGTTTATATGAGTCTTTCTCTTTTTTCCTTAGTGGGTCTAACCAGGGGTTTGTTGTTTTTGTTAATCTTTCAAAGAACCAGCTCTTTGTTGTATTAAGGTTTTGTATAGTCTTTCTGTTCTCTATTTCATTCAACTCTGCTCTAATTTTTATTACTTCCTTTCTTCTGCTGACTGTGGGCTGCTTTCATTCTTCTTTTTCTAGTTCTTTAAAATGTAATGTTAAATTGTTTACTTGGGATTTTTCTTGTTTCTTTTCATTTTCTTAATGTGTATCTGTTTGAATACAAGGCCTGTGCCTTCAACTATATATTATATTGCCTCACATAATGTCAGAGAAAGTACTTAACTTTGTATTTGGCAGGCTTTGGTGACTATACCGAAATCATTTTATTGTGCCAGTGTCATCCAGTGTCAGCTTGACTATTTCTAGGAACAGGAAACTCACTCCATTCTCAAGTAGCTCTTTTCCTCATATCACAGCTTTTGTTACAGTTTTCTCATGTGAAGCTGAAGGTATGTTTTTTGGTTGTTCCCATAAGGTTTGATTTTTGAGATTTACATGAAACGAGTCAGTTGTCTCTTCTCTATGAAATCAACTTTTCTTTTGTACTTTCTTTACCAGGTTTGACACTCTTAATTTTTTCAACCATTAAAAAAATAAAATTGTCATCTTGTTGCTTTTCTTTGGATGCAATCTAGATGATTAGTATCCTACCAAGACTATTAACAACTGAAAATAAATATAATACCACAAGTTGGATACTAAAACAAATATCATAATAGTTACCTTTTATAGAAATCTTATTAAATAGCATGCATAGTGCTAAGTCTTATAGGTCTCTTTATAATAACAATAGATGAAAAAATTGAGGCTTATAGAGGTATTTCTGTCACTTCTGCAACTAATAAATAAACAGCAAATCAGAATTTGAAGTGAGGTCTGCCTAACTCTAACTCTTCACTCTGCTGCCCTTGGTTGGCATGGAAAGCAGTGTGGCTGTGTTACCTCGTGAATTCTGCATGTTCTGGTTCTATTAATTTAGTCTAAGGCTGCATTAATCTTTTTGGTAACAATATCATATTTGGCTTGTATTAAGCTTTCAGTGAACTAAAATCTACAGACCTTAATAAGATCTTTAATATTTGAGCTTTCATCTGGTCTGGCCTTCCCATATTATCTTATGTAATTAATTTTCAGTATAAATGCAAGACTTTGTGTTCATGTCTTAACTACATGTTGGGGATTTCATTCTAGGTTTCTAGGCTGCCAAAATAATTTTACATTTTGAGTCTATCATGTATGATGCTAACTCTTCCTCCAGATATATGACCATGTGCACTTTTATCTTTGCTGAAGGCCTTTGTTTTTAAGGCCTTTTTTTCGTTGCTTTTAAAGAAAGAGGAAGGGAGAAAGGAAAAGAGAGAGGGAAGGAGAGAGGGAAAAGAGAAACATTGATGCAATAGAGAAGCACTGATTGGTTGCCTCTGGTATGCACCAGGAAGGGGATTGTATGTTGACTGGAAATTGAACCCTCACCATAGATATGTGTCCTGATGAGGAATTGAACCCACAACCTTTTGGTCATGGGATTATGCTCCAGCCAACTGAACCACACTGGCCAGGGACATGTGCATCTTTAATTAGTATTCTTGCTTTGCGTTTAGTCTTTGATACAATCCCAAACAAATTATGGACAAATAAAAAAATAGCATATCTATTTTTCCCCATTGTTGAAATGTACTTTTTAAAAGTCTAGGACATATGTTTGGCCATGCATGTGATTTTCTTTTCTTAGTATTATTAATATTAAGATAATATGGTCACTTTATTTCAAGGTTCTCATTGAAGATCTTGAGAATATCAGGCTTCCTCTCCCTTCTGAGCAATAAATTTATTGGATAGGAATTAAAGAGTTTCATAGGTATTCTGCTCTTTGTATTAGACTTCTGTCAGAAGATATTGGGGTAATTTGAAGCTTCACTTTTTTAAAAACAAATTTTGTAATGTTTTCTGGGGAAGTATCCATATTTCTTTTCTGGATAGACTATAGCATGCTACTGTAATAGTATAGTTAGATTTTTTGTTTTAGTTCCTCACTTTTATTGCCTATTGTACTTTAGCACTAAGTTCATGAGTTTCCATATAGGAGTAACTTCTAGAAAGATCATTGGATTTGGCTTTGAAAATTCCTGGATTTGGGGACTGACCATGCTTTGTGAACCTGAGGTCCACTTCAGCTTTGTGGACCTCAGTTTCCTCATATATACAGTAGGGATAATCATATTATTCCTTATCACTTAAGATTAAAGAAACATTACAATTTTAAGAATAGGTAACTGACTATTTATGGTTTATACAAATAGTGCCTTTATCTTACATAAGGAGAAATTGAGAGTTGGGCAGTTTAGAACAACTATGGTAGGTATGATAGCTGAATAAAGACATTGAGGACTTAGGCTTGTCCTATCTTTCTGTTCAATATCCTTAGTGTGGAGTCATTTGCCCTCTTGCTTTTTGACTCATTGAAACAAAATGGCTACTCTAACTTTATGCCTCATGTCTATGTTTCAGACATAAAGAATAGAAAGGACTAAAAGGATGAAAGAAAAAAAAGACATGTCTGATTTCTCTTAGTGAAGTTTTATCTTTTAATTTGACAAAGGAAGTCTCCCCCCACCCCTCATGGATGTCTGCCTGCAGCTTCTTGGCCAGAACCATGTTACATGGTCACCCCTTGCTTCAAGGAAAACTGGGAAATTTTATATATTAGCTTTTCAGTATCTACAGTAGTAGAAGGCAAAAGATAAGGGAGCATATTCGGTTTGTGTCAGCAAGTCAACAATATCTGCCATGTCATTTCATAGGATTATTTGAAGGATTCAGTGATGCAATGTAATTAAAAAATCAATAGAGTGTAATTTTAAAAAAGATTGTATTTATTTTTAGAGAGGGGAAGGGAGGGAGAAAGAGAGCGAGAGAAACATTAACGTGTGGTTGACTCTTGCACGCTCCCTACTGGGGACTTGGCCCATAATCTAGGCATGTGCCCTACACTGGGAATTGAACCAGTGACCCTTTGGTCTTCAGGTCAGTGCTCAATTCACTGAGCCACTCCAGCCAGGGCTAATAGAGTGTTATTTAAATAAGTGTAAATTATATTATTCATTTTGCCTTCTGTTGTTGGTCTTGAAAACTAGAGTGTATCCTTGAATTAATTTATTCTAATTTTGTATTCAAGCCTCAAAAAAATCTATGAGATTAGTTACTTGAATGTTGAAAGTTCACTTTATTGCCCACATTCTAGAACTTGGTACAAATATGTTTAGGCATAAATATTGCATTATTTCCAACCAGTTCCCCTTTTTTTCACATAAGAATGAGTGAGGACCATTCCCACATCTGGTTGATATTTATGTACCACACATTTTAACCCTCATTGTCATGGGTTGTTACTTCTGTCTGGCCTTCTCTTTTAGGGTTTTATTCATGGATTTAAAGATTATTTGCCCACAACAGTGTTCTGTTTTTTATGGCCACATGCCCAATTTTTCTTAATTATCATTGAGCATTGCTTAAAGAGCCAAATCTTTCTACTGGTACCATCAACATGATACTCATTTTTTTCCCCTTCCAAAGCCATTGGTGTCAACAGTGGCAGAGCAGTTATTTTTTACGATTTTCTCCTGAAATCCTTTAGTTTGCTTTGTAAAACTTGAAAGTTTCTAGAGTTGTCATTCAATTGCTGTTGACAGTATTTGTTTCTATGATAATCAGCTGAATTCTATTTTAATTTGTAAAAATAAAACAAACAACTTTAGGGCATATAAGCTCCCTGGTAATTGGGATACATTCTAGGTGAATGTTTTTGAGGAAGGCTGTTTTCTGGAGACTTCCTTGAGTGGAAATCATACTGTATGAAAAGTATAAAAAACAGCCTATCACTAAGGGGAAAATAACTGGGAAAGAGGAAGATCTGAAAAGTGACTCTAGCTTTAATCTTGCTTCTTTAGTGACTCAAAAAATACTTCTAGATTTAGAGTGGTTACTGAGTCAAAATGTAACCAGAGACATATGAAAAAACAGCAGGAGAAATTCTGAGCAACTAACCAATAGAACAGCAGCCCTAGTTTTAGCTGAGTTGGCTGGCTGGGAGGTAAATTTGAAGACAGGCCAAACATCCTGAATACACATGCTGGAGCTGTCACCTGGCCCTATGGCATGAAGCAGATGAAATGACTTTCATAGTCATTAGTATTCAAAGTTGTATTATTTTTCCCCATGGAGAATGCTAAAAGGATGTTAAGAAAAGGCCCCAGAAGGTAAATAAGTACTAGAGGTGAGTTTAGAAAGGAACAGAGTAGTTAGAATCTTAAATGAGGTCAGAGAGAGAAAAACAAAAACATCTTCAGAGAATTTGGAAATGATGAGAGAAACTTGTAGGTTGTATCATGAAGTTGGAGACCCTTAGGTTTATGACTTTTGAATTTCTTCATTCTCATTAAAATATGGGTAGTTTATAAATTGTTGTTTGGGGATGAAACAGAACTTTGATGTGTGTATTGTTTTTGTTTTTTTTTAATGTTCTTTTTGCTTTTCAGTTGTGATGCCTGCCTTTTTTCTTTTATTGTAGACATTGTTCGAAGTGATGTTGCCTTGGATAAACAGAAAGGCTGCAAGATTGCCCAGCACCCTGATGTTATGCTGGAGCTCCAACGGGAGAAGGCAGCTCAGATGCATCTGGTTCTTCTAAAGGAACAATTCTCCAATACTTACAGTAATCTCATATTAACAGGTAAGGTTATTAGAGTCAGCTGGAATCTTAGAGCACCATAGATTGATGGCCTCCATCAGCCAGCAACTTGATGCTCGGGAGATACTAAAGTGGGAGCCAGATGAGCTCACATCTGTCTGTCTTTGCTTACTATATCCCCCTTTTTTAAAAAAAAAATTGAGATGACTCTTGTCTTCTTATAAAAAACATTTCTTGTAGTTTGCAGATGTATTTTGGCTTGAGGTTATGGGCGATTCAGCATGTGTGTTCTTAAAAGACAGAACCAATGAAAACCTAATGAAGCCTTATAAAAATATGACTTTTTAGATGTGTGCCAGTAGATTTTGAGAGAATTACTAAATTTGGTGTCTAAGAAGCAGCTATTTTCCTCTTTCTGTGTATGTCCTTTCTCTGAACCCAGTGAATATAAAGATGAAATGAAAAAGAGATAATGATCCACAGGCAGAGTTGAGAATGTTCTGTTCGTGGTGGAGTTTGAAAATATCTGGGGAATTGAATTTTCTTTCTAAGGGCAAAAAAGGCTATGAGATGGAGCCATTCTTCCTTGTATCCTTGGTTCTAGGAGGGAAGTGAATATGTATGAGAGCTCAAAGGAGAAACAACTTTTTGCAGGGTTGCCTGCAGACTTTGCTGGTAAAGAACATATGAGTTGCATGCCTTTGTCAAGCTTTGAAAACGATTCTAATAGCAAACTCTAATGTGAGAATCATGAAGGACTTGAGATGAACTAACAAGCAGTTTAAGTTGCCTCTATCTTCTTGAGGGCATGCAAGGCACACCTGCATTATATTGATCCAAATAAACTTTAACAAATCAAAAGTGTATATTTTCTCTTGTTTATGAATATTTAAGAAATAAAAAGATGGACTGTCTGACAGACTATGAACATCTCACACTTATTTTTTTTAGGGCCAAGTTAGGAAAATTTTAACTTGTTTTTTTACAGGCTTCTTGGCATTTCACTAGGAATTGCTGAGTGGCAACCAAATTGTTTTGCTTTTTTTAAAAAGCACAAGTCTTTTTCAACTTCTCATCTTGTACCTGGTGGAAAACCCAACACCATGAGATGAAAGCTAGATTTAATGTGACTTTGGTGAGCAGAAAAGAGGATTATGGATTTCCTAAGTTAGGTACTGTTTTTTGCTCTCTGATAGGTCATTAAAGAAGGAAAACTTAAAAGTGATTTATAGCCAATGCATGTATTTCCCTAAATTGGCTAGTGAAACTGTGTTTAGTTTAGATGTTTGGGTAGAACAGATTTCTGGACCTCAAATATATAAATGTAGATATTTTTAATGTTTTCCAAATCAGTTATTGGAAGCGAAATATTTTTATTCCATCCTTATTTTAATATTTTAAGCACATATTAGAGAGGTCAGACCTTATCTTCTTTAATGTGGCATAGAAAGGGCTTAGGGTAATTCTAACCCTAAACTGTGGATCCAGAGTGTGGCTCAAAGGCATATTATCTTCGAAAACACAAGTGTTCTATTGAGTTCAATGGAATCTTTTCTAATTCTCAGTAACATAATCCCTTTGGATGTTTATTCACAGTTCAAACTGTTGGAATCAACATTGTCAACTTTTACCCTGACAACTTGCTTACTTTCCACTAAACAAACTTACCCTAGTGAAGAGCCTCTTTCCTGCTCTCACTTCTCCCAAGCTGCTTCAAAGAGTCCTCAGGCATTTTCTACATTTTTCACCCAAATGCCTTTGCAGAGGTGGTACCTTGCAGCTGACAGAGCATTTGGTGTACCCTGGTGTGTTTACATGAAAGTTCAAAAGGTTTTAGTTCCAGGTGTTGGGAAGAGATGGAGTCATTTCAATTTAGCACCAATGGCAAAACTATTTTAATGTCCTTTAACTAAGTCTTTGATTTTATACAGTGTGGTTTTCTAATTGTTATGAAGTCTAATCCTTGATTTCTTGTATAAATTTTGAGAACATGGTCTCCAGACAGCTAAACATAATATTTAAACATAACTAAACTAACTTTTGTAAATATTTCCCTTTTCAGTGATGAATGTATATTGGTAAGGAGGGTGAGGTTGAAGGGGCAGAGATCTCTCAAATGAAGTGACTTTCTTTACCAACATGTTCAGAACACCTACTCTAGGAGCTCTACTTGGTGATGTTCCACTTATTTTGTGTAACTCTGGAATAACATTTGAGGTATCTGCAGTAAAGTATTTATGTGGGAATAAGTTGAAGAAGCTGGGCCTCCAAAATCTCAGAAAGAAACCACTTTTTCACACCTCTGCTCTCCCCTCAACACCTCTTCCAATTATTTTCAGAAATTCACATATATTGTTAGCAATGTATCATAATTGCTTCCTGATCAGTTAATGGAATATTCTTTGTTTCAATTTTTTCTGTTTTGACTTTTTAAATTTAAGTATTTTATTGTTTATGCTGTTACAGTTGTCTGATTTTTTTCCCTTTTGTTCACCTCCATCTAGCCCGTCCTTCCCACTCACACAGTCAATCCCCATATCATTGTCCATGTCCATGAATCATGCATATATATTCTTTGACTAATCCCTTCACCTTTTTTCAACCAGTGCTTCCTTTCCCCTCCCCTCTTGCAGCTATCAGCCTGTTCCATGATTCTATGCCTCTGGTTTTGTTTTGCTCATTAGTTTATTTTGTTCGATAAATTCTACTTATAGGTGAGATCATATGGTATTTATCTTTTACCCACTGGCTTATTTCACTTAGTATAATAGTCTCCAGTTCCATCCATGCTGTTATAGAAGGTAAGAATTCATTCTTTTTTACTGCTGTGTAGTATTCCATTGTGTAAATGTACCATAGCTTTTTTTATCCATTCATCTCCTGATGGGCATTTAGGCTGTTTCCAAGTCTTGGCTATTGTAAATAGGGCTGCTATGAACATAGGGGTACGTGTATTCTTTTGAATTGGTATTTCAGGACTCTTAGGGTATATTTCCAGCAGTGGAATGGCTGGATCAAAAGGCAATTCCATTTTTAATTTTTTGTGGAAATTCCATACTGTTTTCCATAGTGGCTACATTTTCACCAACAGTGCACAGCTAGGGTTCCCTTTTCTCTGCATCCTCGATAGCTCTTATTGTGTGTTGATATTAATGATAGCCATTTTGGCAGGTGTGAGGTGATATCTCATTGTGGTTTTAGTTTTTATTTATTTTTTTAACTTTTTAAAATGATTTTATTTATTTATTTATTTTTTAATTTAAATTATTTCATTGTTGTTCAGTTATAGTTGTCTGTATTTTTCCCCCACCTCTCCCCCCACCCCATCATTGTGTTTTTAATTTGCATCTCTCTGATGGCTAATGATGTTGAGTATTTTTTTTCATAAATCTATGGGCCATCTGTATGTCCTCAGGAATTTTTTCATTACTGCTTCGATTTCCTTAGTTGTTACCAGTCTATGTTCATGTTTTCTGCTTCTTCCTGATTTAGTTTTGGAAGATTGTATGTTTCTCAAAATTTATCCATTTAGCCCAGGTTGTCCTATTTCTTGGTATACAGTTTTTCCTAGTATTTTCTTAAAATCCTTTGTATTTCTGTGGTACCAGTTATTACTTCTCCTCCTTCATCTCTGATTTTATTTATTTGGGTCCTTCCTCTTTTTTTTTCTTGATGAGTCTGGTTAAAGGTTCATCAATTTTGTTTATCTTTTCAAAGAACCAGCTCCTGGATTTATTGATCTTGAGAATTGTTTTTTTTTAGTCTCTCTGTCATTTATTTCTGCTCTGATCTTGATTATTTCCTTCTTCTAATTCTAGTGTTTTCTAGTTCTTTCAGAAGTAGAGTTAGATTGTTTATGTGAGATTTTTCTGTCTTCTTTAGGTAGAATTTCTTCTTTTGCTATGAATTTCCCTGTCAGGACTGATTTTGCTGTGTCCCATAGGTTTGAGTTGTTATATGTTCATTTCATTTGTTTCCAGGTACTTTTTGATTTCTTCCTTGATCTCATTGTTAAACCCATTTATTATTTAGTAACATGTTATTTAGCCTCCATGTATTTGATTGTTTTAGCATTTTTTATTGAGGTTGATTTCTAGTTTTAAGCCATTGTGATCTGAGAAAATGCTTGATATGATTTCAGTTTTCTTGAATTTGTTAAGACTTATTTTGTGTCCTACATGGTCTATCTTTGAGAATGATCCATGTGCACTGGAGAAGAATATGTATTATGTTGCTTTGGGATGAAATATTTTGTAAATATCAATTAAATCCATTCAGTCTATTGCATCAGCTGTTTCCTTAGTGATTTTTTGTCTGAAAGATCTATCCACCGGTGAAAGGGGGGTGTTAAAATTCCCTACAATGACTGTATTGCTTTTGATCTCTCCCTTAAAGTCCTCCAATATTTTTGTTTATATATTTGGATGCTCCTATATGGGGCACACATATGTTCACAAGGGTAATGTCCTCTTGTTGGATTGATCCATTTAGTATTATGTAGTGACCTTCTTTGTCTCCTGTTATATCCTTTGTTTTCAAGTCTGTACTGTCAGATATAACTATAGCTACCCTAGGTTTTTTTTTTGTCTCCATTTTCATGGAATATATTTTTTTCCATCCCTTCATTTTCAGCCTGTGTAAATCTTTTGTTCTGAGGTGGTTCTCTTGTATACAGCATATATATGGGTTATGTTTTCTTATCCACTCAGCTATACTATGTCTTTTGATTGCAGCATTTAATTCATTTACATTTAAGTTATTATTGATAGGTACTTACTCATTGCCATTTTCCCCTTTATTTTAAAATTGGACAACTAAGATCTCAGTATAGGAAAAAATTAATAAAGTAAATGTCAGTGTAGTAAGAAATTAATAAAGTGATTGAAATGTCAGATGGTTAAAAGCATGTTAAAAATATTGGCTGTGGTCCTCCATATCACAAACAAGCCCTCATTCTTAGAGGTTGCATCTTTATATGATGTGATGACTGGTGTTCAGTTGAGAGACATGGGTTCATATTCTGCATTTCAGCTCATTACCTCTCTTAAACAGACATCCCTCAGATGAGAGTAGATGATATTGTACCTTTGAAGGTCTTCTGACCATTTATTAACTCTATAGTACTAGTGACAGCCCATTTAATGGAAACTAATAATTATTTAATTCATATATCTTATTGAAGTATTCTTCATTATATTATATTTTTTAAAAAGTAGATTATATTTTTACATGGTACTAACCATGTCTTTTAAAACAATTTTTATTGTATTTTTTCATTACCATTTAACCCCCTCATATGCCCCACCCCCCACCCCGTGCAATCATCACACACTTTTCTCTGTCTATGAGTCCTTTTTCCTTTTTGTTTGACCCCTCTGCCCCCTAATTCCCTGTGCCATGGCTGTCATCCTGCTCTCTATGGATGAATCTGTAATGTCTTAATATTTTTATGTGAATGATTTACATTATATTGGAAATAATGTTAGCTTCATCTATCAGAGAGGGTTTTGAACTAAACTCTAAGGTTACAGAAGGGTGAAAGAGTAATTATAGTAGAACATCAGTGATAGAACTATTTTAAGTGGTAATGAATCATATACTGCACTTACCACACTGACTTACCAACATCTGACTATATGCTTGTCCTGTAGCTTTTTGAGTCTGATAATGTTAGTATCACTGCATGCTACTCAAGGAGTGCTAAATGAGAGGGCAAGTTGGGTAGGAACCTTTAAGAAAGAACAGGGATTGTGTCTTCCATTTCTTTGTCCTCTCATGATTCTTTTTTTGTGTGTTTGTGCCCTGATAATTCTTAATGTAATTATGTTCTATAAATTTGTTGAAAATGTCCTGTTTTGTACATAATGGATGAATTTCCTTGAAAACTCTTTTTAAGGAACAATTTTGACATCTATTAAATAACTTTCATAGGTTTAATTCAGTTATATGTCTGCCCTTGCCTCACCCCCTCCCCCTTTTGAGATATTAGTTGAACTTGTGTGGCAGATCCCTATACTACAATCAAATGAAAAACAGAACATAAAAGTTGTAAGTCAGCCCCTAAGGGACAATACATTTTTGTGGACTTTGTTTAGGACTTAAACTCCTGGAGGGCAAGAAATAACCAGGCAGCCTGAACCATAGCCATTATAAACAGATGGTGTTACATAAGATGCTTTCCAGAATTCCTTTATGAGGTCTCTTGTCAAGATATTGGCTGCCAGTTTATCTTGAGACTAATGATATTGAGCATCTCCCCTCATGTGCCTGTCATCTATAGATCTTCTTTGGTAGGTGTCTCTTTAAACCTTTTACCGATTTTTAAAAAATATTAATGAGTTTTGTTTTCTTACTATTGAGTTTTGAGAGTTTTGCATGAATTTTGGGTTATAAGTCCTCCATCAGGTATGTGATTTGCAAATACTTTATCCTTTGTGATTTTTTTCCCAAACAGTCTCTGTTGAAGAGCAGAAACAATTTTTTTATTGTTGTTCAAGTACAGTTGTCTCCATTTTCCTCCTACCACTGCCCCCCACGCAGCCAGCCCCATCTTCCTCCCCTGATCCCACCCACCCTTGGTTTTGTCCATGTGTCCTTTATAGATGTTCCTGAAAACCCTTCATCTTTTTCCCCCATTATCCCCTCCCACCTCCCTTCTGGTTACTGTCATTTTGTTCTTAATTTCAATGTTTCTGGTTATATTTTGCTTGCTTGTTTGTTTTGTTGATTAGGTTCCACTTAAAGGTGAGATTATATGGTATTTGTCTTTCACCACCTGGCTTATTTCTCTTTAGCATAATGCCCTCCAGTTCCATCCACACTGTCACAAAAGGTAGGAGCTCCTTCCTTCTTTTTGCTGCATAGTATTCCATTGTGCAAATGTACCATAGTTTTTCATCCATTCATTTACTGATGGGCACTTAGGTTACTTCCAGCACTTGGCTATTGTAAATTGTGCTGCTATGAACATTGGGGTGCATAGGTTCTTTTGGATTGCTGCTTCAGGGTTCTTAGGATGTAATCCCAGCAGTGGAATTGCTGGGTCAAAAGGTAGTTCCATTTTTAGTTTTCTGAGGAAATTCCATACTGTTTTCCACAGTGGCTGCACCAGTCTGCATTCCCACCAACAGTGCACTAGGGTTCCCTTTTCTCCACAACCTCTCCAACACTTGTTGTTTGTTGCTTTGTTTATGATGGCCATTCTCACTGGGGTGAAATGGTACCTCATTGTGTGGTTTTAATTTTCATCCCTTTGATAGCTAGTGATGCGGAGCATCTTTTCATGTGTCTCTGGGCCGTCTGTATGTCCTCCTTGGAGAAGTGTCTATTCAAGTCCTTTGCCCATTTTTTAATTGGGTTGTTTGTCTTCTTGGAGTGGACTCATGTGAGTTCTTTATATATTTTGGAGATCAGATCCTTGTCCGAGGTATCATTGACAAATATGTTTTCCCATATGGTTGGTTCTCTTTTCATTTTACTGCTGTTTTCTTTAGCTGTGCAGGAGCTTTTTATTTTGATGAGATCCCATTTGTTTATTCTTTCCTTTATGTCCCTTGCTCTAGGGGACATATCAGTGAAAATGTTGCTGTGTGGAATATCTGAGATTTTCCTGACTGTGTTCTCCTCTAGAACTGTTATGGTGTCATGACTTATATGTAAGTCTTTTATCCATCTTGAATTTACTTTTGTGTATGGTATAAGTTGGTGATCAACTTTCATTTTTCTGCATGTAGCTGTCCAGCTCTCCCAACACCATTTGTTTTAGAGGCTATTTTTACTCCATTTTATGCTTCAGCCCCTCTTTGTCAAATATTAATTGATCATAGAGACTTGGGTTTGTTTCTGGGCTTTCTATTCTGTTCCATTGGTCTATGTGTCTGTTCTTATGCCAGTACCAGGTTGTTTTGATTACAGTGACCTTGTAATACAGTTTGCTATCAGGTATTATGATCCCTCCTACTTTGTTCTTCTTTCTCAAAATTGCTGGGCTATTAGGGGTCATTTGTGGTTCCATATAAATTTTTGAAATGTTTGTTCTATCTGTGAAATATGTAATTGGCACTTTAATAGGGATTGCATTGAATCTCTAAATTGCTTTGGGTAGTATGGACATTTTGATGATAATTCTTGCAATCCATGAGTGTGGTACATGTTTCCATTTGTTTGTGTCTTCCTTAATTTCTTTCTACAATATTGTGTAGTTTTGTGAGTACAGGTCTTTTACCTCCCTGGTTAGATTTATTCCTAGGTACTTTATTTTTCTTGTTGCTGTAGCAAATGGGATTCTTTTCCTGATTTCTGTTTCCAACATTTCATTGTTGGTGTACAAAAATGCCTTTGATTTCTGATATTGATTTTGTATCCTTCTGTTTTGCCAAATTCACTTATTAGGTCAAGTAGTTTTTTGATGGAGCTTATAGGATTTTCTATGTATACTATTATGTCATCTGCAAACAATGAAAATTTTGCTTCTTCCTTTCCAATTTGGATGCCTTTTATTGCTTTTTCTTTTCTGATTGCTGTGGCTAGAACTACCAATACTATCTTGAATGGGAGTGGTGAAAGCAGACATCTTTGTCTTGTTCCTGATCTTAGTGGGAAAGATTTTAGTATTTGCCCATTGAGTATGATGTTAGGTGTAGGTTTCTTGTATATGGACTTATTATGTTGAAGAATACTCCCTTTATTCCCACTTTCCTGATTGTTTTTTTTTATCATAAATGGGTGGTATACCTTATCAAATCCTTTTTCTGCATCTTTAGATATGATCATGTGATTTTGTCTTTCCTTTTGTTTATGTGATGTATTACATTTATTGATTTGCGAATATTGTACCATCCTTGCATCCTTGGGATAAAACCCACTTGATCATGGTGTATTATCTTTCTAATGTATTGCTGGATGTGGTTTGCCAGTATTTTGTTGAGAATTTTAGCATCTATGTTCATCAGCGATATTGGCCTGTAGTTTTCTTTCTTTCTTGTCTCTTTATCTGGTTTTGGGATTAAGATGATGCTGGCTTCATAAAAAGAGTTTGGGAGTTTTCTATCTTCTTGAATTTTTTTAGAATAGTCTGAGAAGGATAGGGGTTAGCTCTTTCTTAAATGCTTTGTAAAATTCTCCTGTTAAACTAAATGGTCCAGGGCTTTTGTGTGCTGGGAATTTTTAAATTACTGCTTCAATTTCATCAGTTGTTATTGGTCTGTTCAGGGTTTGTGCTTCTTCATTTAGTTTTGGAAGATTATATTCTTCTAGAAATTGTCCATTTCATCTAGATTTTCAAATTTCTTGCCATATAGTTTTTCATAGTAATTTCTTACAATCCTTTGTATTTTTGTGGTATCAGTTGTAATCTCTGCTCTTTCATTTCTGATTGTGTTTATTTGGGTCTTCTCTCTATTTTTCTTGGTGAGTGTGCTTAAAGGCTTGTTGTCTTGTTTATCTTTTCAAAGAACCAGTTCCTGGATTTATTGGTCGTTGGAATTGTGCTTTTAGTCTCTATGTTGTTTAATTCTGCTCTGATCTTGGTTATTTCCTTCCTTCTACTTGCTCTGGGCTGTCTTTGTAGTTGTTCCTTGAGTTCTTGTAGGTATAGGGTTCAGTTGTTTGTTTGAAATGTTTCTATCTTTTTTAGGTAGGCCTGTATTGCTATGAACTTGCCTCTCAGGACTGCTTTTGCTGTGTCCTATAAGTTTTGGACTGTTGTGAGTTCATTTTCATTTGTTTCCGGAAACTTCAGTTTCTTTCTTGATCCCTTCCTTAACCCATTCATTAGTTTAATAGCATGCTATTGAATCTCCATGAGTTTGAGTGTTTTTGAGTTTTTTCCTTGAGGTTGTTTTCTAGTATCAGTCCCTCGTGGTCAGAGAAAATACTTGATATGATTCCAATTTTCTTGAATTTGTTGAGGCTTGGTTTGTGTCCTGTCATGTGGTCTATATTTGAAAATGTTCCATGAGCTTTTGAAAAGAATGTGTATTTTGCTTCTTTGGATGAAAGGTTCTATATATATCCATTAAGTCAATTTGATCTAGGGCATTGTTCAATGACACAATATTTTTGTTGATATTTTGTTTGGAAGATCTATCCATTTTTGACAGTGGGGTGTTAAAATCCCCTACTGTAATTTTGTTGCTGTCAGTATTGTTTTCGAAGTCCTCCAAGGTTTGCCTTATATATTTGGGTGCTCCTGTGCTGGGTGCATATGTGTTTACAATGTTTATGTCTTCTTGATGGGTTCTTCCCATGAGTATTATTAAGTAACCTTCTCGGTCTCTTTTTATGGCTCTTTTTTTGAAGTCTATTTTGTCTGATACGAGTATTGCTACCCCAGTTTTTTTTTTTCCTGTGCATTTGCGTGGAATATTTTTTCCCAACCCTTCACTTTCAGTCTGTGTAGGTCTTTTGTTCTGAGATGGGTCTCTTGTAGGCAGCATATGTGTGATTCATGTTTTTTTATCCATTCAGCTATTCTATGTCTTTTGATTGCAGCATTTGATCCATTTACACTTAAGGTTATTATTCACAGGTACTCATTGGTACATTGGTACAGGTACATTACTCATTGACATTTTACGGACTTTGTACTTGTGTTTCTCTCTCTCTCACTCTTTTTCTTCCTTTTCTTAAAGCATTCCCTTTAGCATCTCTTGCAGTGCTGGTTTGGTGGAGGTGTATTATTTGAGACTTCTTTTGTCTGGGAAACTCCTTACTGAAGAGCAAAAACAATTTTGATGAAGTCCAACCTATGAACTTTTTATATGGTTTTCACTTAAAATTTTAATTCATCTTGTCAAATAATATTAAAAAAAGATTGTAGCAATTCCTATTCCCACTAGCAGTGTGCAATAACAATTATTTCCTAGCATTCATGTTAACACTGGGTGTTAGTGCTTTTTTCAACCTTTTTCAGTATAACAAGTAGAACTATTATCTTATTAAAATTTTCTGGCTATAGCCATGGTATTTCACATATTTATCAGCAATTTACATTTTTTTTTTGTGAATTACATACTCATATATATTGCTTTAAAACAATTGGGTGTTGAGCTGTTTCTCATCAGTTTGTAAATACTTTTTGTTAAGAATGTTAATCCTTTGTCATATATATTGTAAGTCATTTTCTTCCTTAGGTATTATTCATTTTTTGGCTTTTTTTAACCTTCACCTGAGGATATGTTTATTGATTTTAGAGGGAGAGGAGAGAAAGAGAGAGATAATGAGAGGGAAAGAGACATCAATTGGTTGCTTCCCACTTGCACCCTGACCAGGAATCAAACCCATAGCCTTTTGGTGTATGGGGCAATGCTTCAACCTGGCCAGGGCTGACTCTTCAGAGTCACCTGGCCAGGGCGGACTCTGTTTTTAATGAAGAGGTTTAATCTTTAACTATGACTGGAATTTGTTTGTATACAGTGTGATGTAAGTATATAACATTGTTTTCTTCCAAGTAACTGGCCAGCTTTGCATATACTGTTTTTAAAATAAAATGTTCTTTTGCCACTAAAATGAAACATTGTGTATGTTATATATTATACCCCCACATATGTTTATACCTATTTCTGAACTCTATTTTCTATTATAGTTCTATTCTTTATTTCTGTGCTAATGTTATAATTATTTGAAATCTAATAAGGCTTATTAACCACTCACTTATTTTTCTTTCCAAAGTTCCCGTGACTATTCTCACATAATTACTTTTTGAGATGTATTTTTAATTTTCAAGAAAATTCATTACTGGATTCTGAATGGGATTACAATCAATTTATATACATATTTGGGAATGATTGATAATTTTTTGCTACTGTCTTCCCCTTAAGATCATGAAATATCTTTTTACTTGTTCAGTTGTTGTTTTATGTCATTTGATGTTTTATAATTTTTTTCCTTTCTTGTTCAGTTTATTCTGTAATAATGTATACTTTTGGTGATATTAAGAGGGAACTTTTTTCTCTTTGTAGCTTATTTCCAGTGTAGACAGCTGTTGATCAAAAGCAAAGGTAGATTTGCCCCTTTTCTAACTTGTTATCATTTATTTTTCTTTTTAATTTCGAATAACCTCCCAAACAATATTGAAAAACAGTGGTGATAGCTGCTTTTCATATGATTTTTTTATCCTCACCTGAGGACATTTTCATTTACTTTTTTAGAGAGAGAAAGGGAGAGGGAGATACATCGATATGAGGGAAGCATTGATTGGTCACCTTGTATGCACCCAGATGGGAATCAAATCCAAAACCTTTCAGTTACAGTTATGAGATGACACTCCAACCACTGAACCATACCAGCTGGGGCTCTTTTTACGTGATTTAGTAAAAATGACTTTACCATTTCATGTGCATAAACATCTGTATACTTACTAAAATCAGTACCTTCAAAGTGAAAATATATCTTCAAACTGAGAATGACTTGATTATTATTTATGATAGAGATAAAAATATTTTGGTTATTATTCTTTTAGATATCTCTATCCACAAAATACATATATACTATAGTTATAATCATATAGGACACACAAACACACTTTTTATTACATTTTTAAAATTTTTGCTCAAGTACCATTGTCTCCATTTTCACGCCACCACAGCTCATGTTCATAGTAGCACAATTTATAATGGCTAAGTGTTGGAAGCAGCCTAAATGCCCACCAGTAAATGAGTGGATCAAAAAACTGTGGTACATTTACACAATGGCATACTACTCAGCAGAAGGAAAGAAGGAGCTCCTACCCTCTGTGACATGAATAGAACTGGAGAGCATTATGCTAAGTGAAATAAGGCAGGAAGTGAAAGACAAATACCATATGATCTCACCTATAAGTGGGACCTAATCAACAAAACAAATAAGCAAGCAAAATATAACCAGAAACATTGAAATAAAGAACAAACTAACAGTAACCAGAGATGAGGGGGGAGAGGAATAATGGGGGAAAATAGGAGAAGGTCCATCAAGGAACATCTATAAAGGATACATGGACAAAGCCAAAGGGGGTAGGTTCAAGGGTGGGAGGCACAAACACATTTTATACAAATCAAATAATACAGTACATTTCTATTATTTTGTAACTTCTTTTTTCTTGGTATTTTGTGGACATCTTTCTTCTTATATCAAAGAATATAAGTTAATACTGTTTGTAGTGGGTATATTAGAATTGCTTTATATGGATATATTATAATTATTTAACTGGTCTTCTATTGATAAATATCATACTTACCTCTAATTTTTCATGATTGTAAACAATGATGTGATGAGCATCACTGCATATATATATTTTGTATATTGTGTATTATATATATAACAATTACTAGAAGTATGAGTGATATGTTAAAGGAATGAACATTTAAAAATTTTGATGCATTCCTTTGAATGGACAAAGAATGCTATGACCTTCAAGAAAGGTCATACCAGTTTATACTTACACCAGCAATGTATGAAAGAACTCATTTATTTTGTCTTTTGCTAATGCTGATTGTTTTCCATCCTTTTGTTTATGTCTGTGTAATAGGTAATAAATGATATGGCATTGTTGTTTTTAATTACACTTCATAATTACTGGTGAGGTTAAAAATCTTTTTCATTCTTCGCCATTTCTTCTGTGATTTGTTTGTTTCTTTAGTCCACTTTTGAAATTGAATTACTGATGAATTTCTTATTAAATTATAAAATATTTTTATATATTAAAGATAATAATCTTTTGCCATGTATATTGTAAAAATGTATTCTTGGACTTTTTAAGTTTGTTTTTGTTGTATGCATAGTTTAGTAGTCTTTACATTTGTTTTTCTTCTCCACTCTGTCCCCCTCTGTGCTCACCCCTTCCAGACTAGCAGTTTGGGCATTATCTCTGTTCTGCTGTTGGTGTTCTAGTGCAGAGCCAGGTTTTATAGTGGTGTTTGATCCTGCTCTGTGGTGATATTTGGGCTGTTGTACATGCAGTCTCTGGGCAACATGGCCTGCCTCAGTTCTAAGTATCCTGCAGTCCCTCTCATCCCTTCTCCCTGCCACTGCCCACCACTTCCCACCAATTGTTGCCTCTGGCAGCAGGCCAGCAGTGCTTCCTCCTCCCTCCCACCCCCCATTTAGTAAATCTGGTTCTCTTCTGCCGTTTATCCCAGGGCACTTTTATCTGCATTATCTCCTAGCAGTCAAACTACTGGCTGCCATTATGACATGAGGAGGTTGGCAGTTTTGGAACAGGGGCTACTTTAGATAGGCAGTTAGTTAAGGCCTCTCTTAACTGAGACTTTCCAGCTGTTAATCAATTGTTAGTATGTTCTAAGCCCCAGTTGGGGAGATCATTAATAGGTGGTAATAATATGTGCATTGCTTTCGTCTTAGAATTATTTTGGGGAGTCATTGTCTTAGAGTGTGTTAAAACTAGAGGTATACTGTTCTGTTTGTGTATTTGAATAATAAGATAATGAGTGTGAAAAAACTTCATAGATGGTATCGCTTTATAAAGAAGGAATCATAGTGGTCCCTTGGTACAGAAATGCCCAAGTGGTAATTCCACCTAGTATATTGGTTCAACATGTGAATTTTGGAATTGGATAATCTGAGTTTGACTCTAGAATAGCGACTTACCAGCTGTCTCATCTTGGGCAAGTTTGTTTGTTTGTTTTTTAATCCTCTTTTTAGCTTTCATGTCCTTAGGCATAAAATAGTGACTGTATCTTACCTACCTCAGAAAATTGACTGAGAATTAAATAAGGTTACGTACATAATGCTTCAGCACAGTGCCTGGCACACATTAAGTATTCAATATGTGTTAGATTTATTATTGTGATTAACCTTACTATGCTCTCAATGCAAATATTACTCTTGGGTAGCTAATTTTTTTCTAGTACTGAAATCTGTCTGCTTTTAAAACTTCAGTTGACATAGTTTAGTAAGATAAAACCAATCAGTAACAATTTTGAGCTTGCTGTTAACTTGTGGTAACCTCATAAATCTTTCTAT
>PVIA01010747.1:0-49633 GCA_004024845.1 Tonatia bakeri
TGTTCTCATGTTTTTATTGATGAATGACAAAAATCCTAGGAGCGGAATTGCCAATTTAAAATATATTCACATTTAAAATTTTGGCAGATACTGCCCAATTACTTTCCCCAAAGTTACAGCAATTTATGTTCTCAGCAATGATATTAAAAAATGTCCCCCTTTCCACACTCACAAAACACTGACGCTAGCAGTCTCACTATTTTTATAAATTAAATGGGAAACAGTAATGCTTCATTATTGTCTTAATTTTTACTTTCCTCACCACCAGTAAGGGTGAAAATATTCTTATATCTTATTGTCTTTTTATAATTTTTTCTATAAACTATTTGTTTCATTGATTCATGCTTTTCCTGAATTATCTTTTTCTTCAAACTTACAGCATTCCTTTTATTGTAGACCTATAATAACACTGTTTCTGTGACATAATAGTTCTGATAGCTAATATTTATTGTGTACTTACATTGCTAGAGACTGGACTAAATACACTAAGATATTATCTCACTCAATTTTTGTGAAAACCTCATGTTATTACTACATTCACTAGAGTGGCTAAAATAAAAAACCATGGACAATACCAAGTGTCGGTAAAGTATTGGAGCTCCGGTATTTTGGGTGGAAATACAAAATGGTACAGCCACTTTGGAGACCGTTGGATAGTTGCTGATAAAGCTAAACGTACACTTATTCTATGACCCAGCGATTCCTCTCCTCTGTGTTTATCCGGGATAAATAAAAGCATGTGTTTACAGGTATATTTACTTTCATGTTCATGGAGGGTTTATTCATAATAACCAAATAGCCCCAAACCGGAAAGATCCCCAAAATGGTTTTGATTGTGGTTTTATCGAATTCTCCTTCCATTTTGAAGAATTTTTATCTCACATAGTTCACTGCTATTCTGTTTGGCATGTAAAGGTTTGTGGCAGTTATATGTTCTTTCTATCATTCAAAATATCCTTCTCTGTCTTACTGAATGTTTTGCTCTGAAATCCACTTTATTTGATAATAATTTTGTCTCCTGTTGTTGCTTGGTTTTCATATGTTTATACAGTTCTCAGTGTTTCTTTGACAGGGCTAACAGGAAGCTGATACCCACTGATGAACCAATATCAGTTGCTTATAATAAAAAAATCTATTCTAATTGGCTATCTCCCATTCATGTTATTTAAGTATTTTACAAATCATTTCTTCAACATTTTTGTTTTCTTTGGTTTCCTATACACAGTTTAATAGTCAGATTTTTTCTCCAATTTATAACTCTGTCATTATATTTATTACATTTATTGTTTAATTGATATGTTTAGTTATGTTTCTTCCATCATATGTTACGGATACCTTTTATTACATTTTATTTTCACTTCCTCTTTCTCTGTTTTCTTCTTCCTGCTAGTTTGGTGAAGTTTTTAATTCTTTTTTTCCTCTATTATTTAAAATGGGAGTTACACTACATATTTTTCTGATAAGTTACCTTTCTAGCTTTGGTCATATTAAACACACATTTCTTTATTCATATAAAATATATGTTATAGTCCCAGATGAAAGTAGGTTGTTTATGTGCATTAGTTTTCCTCCCCGCATTCCCTCATTCTAACTAAAATGAACCAGGAATATACTTCTATTTTGCCACTTTATGAGCTCTTACCCCTTCAAAAGTTAGATTTTCTTGAGAGAAATTGTAATTTATTTTAAAGACACAAATAGGTTTTTTCTCATAGATATCTGTTCTGCATCAAGGATCCTCCTCTTAGTTCTCAACCACATTTCACCATGACCTACTGAAAATTAATTATAAATTTTAATACAAGAATTGTTTATTGCCATTTCTTTTTGCATAATATTTTTATCTTAGTGCTATTTGGTATTCATTTGCTTTGAATATTTCTACAGTAATTTTCTTAGTAATTGTACATGAATTGTATAGCGGACCACTGTACAATTATATTATTGTATATAATAAAGTGATATTATTCAGTACCATTTTTCCCTTTCTTTAGTTCCAGATCCCCACTTTCCTGTGGCAAATCCATTCATTGTTTTGGGCAAGGCCGACTTCACCTAATTCTTCTTCCCATGAAAAGGCATACAATGCTAATAATCCCGGACTCTTTCTTCCAATCCATCAGAGAGACTCACTTTCTATTCAAAGCTTTTTAAATTTATAGGATGTGAGTCTCAAGCAGCTGGTGGCCTCCTGCTTCCAGGTGCAGAGAAAATTTAAGCCAAGAGATGGGGAAACAGGGTCTGATGACATCATTGATCCATGTCTAAGGTCTTTATCGATGGATATGGAAATAGATGAGCTGAGTTTCTATCAGCTCCAACCAAAAGTTGAGTTGATACAGGTGGTATACCTTTTTAATCAATGCATGGCTAAAAAATTTTTGCACTCATCATTCATAAGTGAAGGATTCTTAGATTATAATCATTTCATCTAAATTGTTAGTGAACATTGTTCTACTAACTACCAGGTGTTGCAGATGAAAAATCCAACACCAATCTAACTTTTTTGTAATTCACTTTTAGAAGTAGTATTCCCAAGTCTTACTGATTTGTACCCCCTCACAAAATATACCAGGATTTTGTTGTTGGCATACAGAATTTTATTTAAATATTAACTAATGAATGTTTGATGAAATTATCATTTCCTTAATGACTTTTTAGTGTCATATATTGTTTAACAACTAATACAAAACACTGGCATAAACAGGTAAGTACTGGACAGATGAGGAGAGGAATCAGGATGAAGTGGATGGGACTTCAATAAACAGAGAGGAGTAGGTAGGTTATTCCAGTCAAAAAGTTAAGCATGAGCAGGAAAATCAAGTCCAAACATTGAAGAATGTTCAGAAAATGCAAAGGAGGCTACTGGGACTTAATGAGGAATAATGAGAAATAAATTTGAAAATATTCTGGAATCAGATTATAAAGGGCCAGAACTGCCAAGCTGAAGAGTTCAAAGTTTATTCTTTCTCCAGAGGGCAGCTTGGTCTGTGGCAGTGGAGTGGGGAGAGGATATGGGGTGAGAGCCATTGAAACACGGCTGTCTACAGTGTCAGCCAAATAGGGTTCGAAATAAGGTTTGGCGGAGTTTCGCCTCTAACTCTCTTTTGCTGGCATGGAAGATCAGAGTCATAAAGACTGCCATAAAAACTGCCTCTGGGCAGGAACTTGCAACTTAGTGACAGGCTGGAAGCCTGGGAATAAATTGTTTTTATAAAACCTCCATCTGCTTGACCTGGTAAATCACATGAGCCACATTAAATCATGTGAGTTAGCAACAGTTTCCTACTGTAATAGGCTTATTTGTACTTTCATAAATTCATGTTTAAAAACTCAGATGCAAAATTTGGTGAGACTGTAAATCTCTATAGGGTTCAAGATCTTAATATTTTAATTATTTATTCATAACACCTCAGGTTTTCAGAATTGAAGTGTGAAAAATGTAGTTGTATAAAATTAAAACCCATAACCTTCGTATTAGAACTTCTACCTATTTTCTCTTGATGCATGCAGCCACTGATAAATAGTTGTTTATAGACACCACTCATTAATTATTTATTGAATACCTTCTTCATTCAAAGTATGAGCTAGACTTTATATACAATGTCTCATTTACTCCTCAAAGTAACCCTTTGGGGTAGTGGTGTTATCTGCATTTTACAGACGAGGAATCTGAGGCTCAGTGAGATAAGGCATTTAGGTGAGTGTCTGTCTCTCTCTCTCTCTCTCTCTCTCTGTCTCTCACTCTCTCATTCTTTCTCTCTGTCTTCTCCTCTCCACCCACCACCTACCACCAGGAAATGAACCTCCATCTACAGGAGCTGGCCTCTGGAAGTTATTTTTGGACAGACTCTTGCTTCCCTTGTCATTATTGCCTGGCACAGCAATGAACATATGATCCAAGCTGAGCCAATCAGATCCTCTTTCTTAGAAATTTGAAATTGCAATTCAGAAGTGAGAAGCCCACGTTTCTGGCTGGAACACATAGACTTGACAGGCTGAAGGAAGAGATTCCAATAATATGGTTGGAGAAGGGTAAGAGCAGAGAAATGAGGACAGCGCTGTTGTGAAGAGAGAAGCAGAGATGAGAGTCATGATAGCCTTCAAGCTCCTAATTTCCATCCTTTCCTGAACTCTGGCTATATTTTTACCACTAATTTCTGTGAGATACCCCTATATCCCTAAAATAAATTCCCCTTTTTAGCAAAACTAGCTGAAGTTTATCTCCGTTACTTGCAAATAAAGAGTCTTAATACAGCTAATACATGATAAAAATTGAACCCAGGCATAATTCCAGGCCTTGTGTATAACCACTACACATATTGCCTCTCTAGACAAAGAACTGCTTGATTCATGGATTAACTCTCAGTGTATTAATTCTGGGTGAAGATATGAGATCATGCTAATGACCGGCTACCATTAATGCATTTCAATGGTAAGGAGGATTTTGCCAGTTTATACACCCATTCATGCACAGATTTAAAGAGGCAAGACAACTGAACAAGTTTTTGGCTGTGAGCTCACTGGCTTATCAGGAATTCTGATGCATCAACAACTCTACTTCCATTATCATAATCATCATCGTTATCATTATGTTTGGCAAGCTAAGCTATACAGGACCATATAACCTGGAAGATCTCCAAACATGTTGCAAATTGCCCAGTTTTAGATCACTAACATGCAGTGACTTTAGGGACTATGGTAGACATTTCAGGGTGTGTAACAACCCTGTTTCTTCTTCTTCTTCTTCTTGGACACAGTTATGACATGTCCCAGACACCCTTGAAGTTAGTGTGGCTGTAAGACCGGGTTCCTGCAAATGGAATGTGAACAGAAATTACCTGAGCTGCTTGCAGGCCTGGCCCATAAAAACACCTCACTGCCATCCTCTGTGCTCTTTCTCCCAAGTCAGGGATCTTGGAACTTACATGTGGGAGGTGGAGAAGCTCTAAGATGGAAGGAACTTGAGTTCCTTAATTATTGCTTGGAACAGAATCAACCACTAAGTAGGAACACCTATTTGAACTTCAAGTGTACAAGAAGCACCTTTCTATTTTGTTAAGCTATTAATATTTTGGAGTTTATGTGTTGCAGCAGCTAGCATTAATTTAACAGGCATGATCTCTTTGGTTTATGACTAATTAACACGTATTCTGAGGCATGAAAACTTCATTAATGAATAGGTCTATAAAAAGGGAAATTTCTTCAGTACTAATAGGTTATATTTAGAATTTTTCCTTTTAAGTCTTAACTACACAGCAGGTTTGCCATGGAAATAGAATGACTCTGGTTGATTAGCATCCTGGGAATCTGAAGTGATGAAAGAGGCCAGTGTTTCTAGCCCTAATTTGATTAGTCACATTTACAACAAGAAAAAAATTCATCCCTTCGTTTTCAGCAGTCACTGTGGCCATAGTAGAAAACACTCCTGCAGGCCAGGGCCTCTGCTAGCTGTTTTTTCCAAGGGTGAGCTTTTTTCAAAGACTGCCATTCAGAGGTCAGGCCCATAAATAATCAAGCAGAGATAGCTAAGCATGATCAGTATCAAATCCCCTGATGAGGAGAGAGGAAGAATTCTGTGGCTAATCTACGTAACCATATAGACTAACACTCCAGAAAGTTTAGGCCACACAAAAAAACCCACACAATAGATTTTTATTGTTATTATGATTGTTAATTTAATTTAACAACTTGAGGATCAGTGAGATCAATGAAATAGGCTCAGTCCAGGAAAAACAGGAGAAAATAACCTTTCTTCTCTCTATTCCCTGTGGCCTTAATCTGGAGTCAGATTATGTCTGACTGGACATCCTGGTCTGCACAGTGTCCATTCACTGGACAGTGCACAGCTCTGTGCTTTCCTCCACCCTGATGTCCTAGGTCTGGGTGGGAACCCCTAAACAAAACCAGGGACAAACAATGGGTTTCATGTATTGAAGTTTATCATCTCAGGTGACATTGGATGGCCAAAACTAAAGTAGGCCCAGAATGAAAGTGTAGTCAACTTGCTGAGGGAGGTTGCAGAGATCTGGGGTGGAGACTTGGTCTCATGTTTCAGGAGCCATTGTTCCAACATAGCTGGATGGACTTGACTATTCTAGTCCAGAGGGCTTTGCAAGCAGGCTTCAGGGCCCCAGGCACTAAGATACAGTGGGTGTGGATGCAGGGAAGTGGACAAGGAGTCAGTCACCGGGGCACAGCCGCCTAGATTTCCCAGCACCCTGTGCATATCCTTGTTCTAGCTTGTCTTTTAATAATGAACTCAAGGCCCAGGGCCAGAACTGTCTTTATTGCTTACTTTACTGCTTACACAAAGTTTCAGGTACACATTGGTTCCAAATCATGGATAATGAAGGTGTTCATATCAGAGAACATTAGCCCTGGAAGGCACCCTCAAGGCCAAGCTCACACAAGAGATTGATGAAAGAGCCACGAAAAGCACTCTCTCCCAACTCCTCATCAGGTGCTTCTTCCATGAGGAGAATCTCTCTGTGGGTGCTCCGTGTCACTGTTTACTGATTGTGAATTTCTTTGCAATGGGTGACAATTTTTTCCTGGCAAGATAAACTTTCTATCCCAAATAGGAAACTTGTAATGCAGCCGCCCCAATGCCACTTGTTGACCTCTCAAGTTCAAGTTGTTTTTACTACTAGTGGAAATTTTCAGAGGCATATTTGCAGGTATGATAGACATGCACTGTTTCCCTTGCTTTTGAAACCCAGGCAGATCTCAGCAGTAATTATTCCTGGGATCACTGGCTTCCAGGACGCTGGCATGGGGTGCTGTGGAATCCTTGTATGTGCTTGTCCGAGGCCCATCCTGACATTTCCCCTGGAGGTTGTTTTCCAGGTTTTAATGGTGAAAGAAAAGAGAAGCTAAGTACTTAAAGGATTTAGAGTGTACCAAACTTTCACTGGTGCTGAGATGTTATGCAAATCAGTTTTCCATTTGCCTGGGGCTTAAAGCCCTTCCAGCATCCAGCT
Organism: Tonatia bakeri; assembly: GCA_004024845.1. Lineage (NCBI taxonomy): Eukaryota > Metazoa > Chordata > Mammalia > Chiroptera > Phyllostomidae > Tonatia > Tonatia bakeri. The sequence goes on from PVIA01010747.1 coordinate 6,984, forward strand.
CTCAACTTGGGTGCTTAGAGTGAATGCTTGCTTCAATTAAAATGAAAAGCGAGTGGTGTCGGGTGCCTGTTTGTGTTATACAGTAAATGAATGTGTATAAACAGTTCCTTTATCAAATTAATCAGATGCAAGCTGTTTAATTAGCCAAGTTAACTAAGAAAGATACAATCCCACACTGAAATTATGTTTAGATCTCAAATGAGTGTGGTGTTTTTTTTTTATGCTGGTGTCAGAGAAAAAAGAAATCATCCAAATTGGATCATTTAAATTTAGATCTCCCCTCCTTCACTTCCCCTTTCCCGCCCTCCACCTGAGGACTGCTGCTTACTGTTGCTTCGGGGGAGGGGAGAGAGCAATTTCGATCCTGACAAAACAGCAAAAAGAAAGAAACCAGAGATTAAATTGATCTACCTAACATAGAATTAAGAAAAAGAAAGGAAAGCAAATATTAGAGCTTAAATGGACTGACTTGGGCAAATTCTGGAGAGCTCGGTGTGGGCAAGGAGAAATATGTGGGAGAAGGTACCATGTAGGAGATGACAAAAGAATATGAAATGGGAAAAGAGAGCATCAACTAATTTTCATTTTTTATTATTTTTTATTTAGTGCTGTCTGAGAGACTTCAATTACAAATTTAAATTTTTCTTCAATTATTTTGGATGCAGGACTAAATTTCTTTCAATGTGAAAGTATGCAAAGATGGCTTCACTAGGCAGTTGAAACTTATATGGATTATGTGGGGAGAAAGGAAACCCTTTCCCTCCTCTGGTTCTTTTGGCTTACTGATTAATCGAATCAACAGGAGGCAGATTGACAAAAGAAAATCAAATTTCATCTTGTGCACATGGGACCCTCCCATCCATGAGCAAGTCAGAGACCCTGCATACATGGGTGCTTCAGATGTGGAAAGGCGGACTGAGGTATATAAACTATTCTGAGCTGGGGATGAGGGATTGCATCTTGGGGGCTCAAAGGGTCACTGCAGGATGATACAAACAGACAAGTAGTGAATAGAAGTTTGCATAGACCTATAAGTAAGTCAAAGAAGTTAGCTCTGATAATCTCTTATTATGGACAAGGCCCCTAATTCAAGTTTTAGGTAGTTAAGAAGTTTCTCTTGAGTCTGAAGCTAAAATTACCCTTACCTCAAAGTAATCCACATGCCACTGAAGCACATCTTGGGGTGGCTCATTCTGGACCCCAGCAGTAACCTACTGAATGTCAACTCGCAGCCATTTTTTTCAACATTGGCTATTGTGTATGCACCCATGTGCTTTCATGTATACACACATTATTTAGTCTGGTCAACTCTCCAGTAAAGGTTTAGTGATATTCAAAGCAACTAACAATTGAGAGTGATTGATTGTGTGGGAGCAAGACCATTCTTTCTACTGGGAGAATAAAATCAAAATACCACCGATACACAAATCTCAGGACAAAAGATAGCATGCTTACACACTGAACTGCCCTCTTATCTGAGGTTTCACTTTCTGCATTTTCAGTGACTTGTGGTCAATTATGGCCTGAAAATATTAAATGGGAAATTGTAGAAATAAACAATTCATAAGTTTTACATTGTGCACCGTTCTGATAGTGAGATGAAATCTCACGCCATCCTGCTCCATCTTGCTTGGGATGTGAATCATTCCTTTGTCCAATGCATCCACACTGTATACCTTACCCTGCCCTTCTTGCCACCAGCTCTGTTAGTCCCTTAGTAGTAGTCTCACTTATCAGATAGATTGTTGCATATGGACTGTGGAGGTATCAGAGTGCTTGTGTTTAAGTAACTCTCATTTTACTTAATAATGTCCCCAAAGCTCAAGAGTAGTGATGCTAGCAATTAGGATATGCCCCCAAAGTGTTTTCTTTAAGTGAAAAGCTTTGTGTGTATGGGGAGAAGAAAAAAATATATATATGTATATAGATCACGTGTATGCTCTGTATGTAGGGTTTAGTACTATCCTCGGTTTCAGGCATCCACTGGGTTTTGGAACATAGCACTGCAGACAAGAGGGACTACTGTATAAGATCGAGGGTGCAGATAGGTTACTGACAAAGACTAGCTGGAACTTTAGGTGAACAGAATCTGCTGGAGGGTCTGTGGGAGGCGCTAGAGTTTATGGAAGTTCTCACACTCTATGTAATCCTAGGTGCAAGAATCCTCCTTGTGAGAACCCTGCAGGAAGAACTCTATGCTAATAATAAATTTTATGTCTAACTTCCTCTTCTCTTTACTTTCCCTTCTAAGAATACCCCTCCATCTTGGCATGCAGGTCAGAGTGTGCACATGGCTTGCCATGTCTGCAAGCACTGGGCTGCAACCTTTTCTCCCTTCAGTAAACCCTTTTTGGTAATGAAATACCTAGTCAATATTATTTTTTAGTCAATGATACCAATAGCAAAGGACTAGACTTAGAGAATGTTGCAGAGAGAAAAACATGTGGATCACAAACACGGACCATGTAACTTATTGTCATACTCTTTTGTAATACTACACTTGCATAGAGTTACTATAACAATAACACACCCAGCTATAGAGTCTATTTCATGCATTGGGCTAGTTACGCCTCTAGAAACCTCTACAGCAGTGATCTTAGATTAAGAACATCTTCTAGACTCAGATGAAGGTTATGGACCCATCCTAGGAAAATGCACAGACATAATAAATGCATATCACTTGCAAATGCATAGGTTCATGGATCTCCCTGGACACTGTCTTGGAAACTCCTACACTTTTCTAGACCTTCAAAAGCCTGCAGCATAAATGCCCTTGTCCTGTCAAGAGACTTCAATTGGCAAAGCAATGGGATTCTTCTTTCTTTATAACAACACTACCATACACAAGACAGAGAGGAGAAAGTTCTTGGGCAATATTACTGCTCACCCAGTTCTCACAAATTCTGAGGACCAGTTTTTCAGTGGTTATAGCATACTGAGTCAAAGAAAGACTCATTAGCACTCCCAAGTAATTTAAAGAGAAAAACACAATTCCCTTTCCTTTTCATGGGAAGAGGAAGTGGGCCAAAAATTATGAAATAACATTTGTGCATCTTTAGGATTGCAACTAATTATTTCACTGAAGTTTTCAAATGCATGATTCTTTGTTCTGTAACCTTAGGGAAGTCCATAAGCGAATTCTAAGGTTATGGATCAAACTACAAATCAGCAGCAAGATTAGGTACTGCCAACTGAATTTCATATAAATTTCATAAAGTTGAAATGAATAGTCCTCCACTTAGAATGTACTTCTTGGGGTCAATCCTGAAATCATAACTATAGTTTGGTGTGTATCTACCGACTCTGCCACCAGAAGATGCTTGCTACAGATTTAAATGGGACACAGTACATGAAGCTTTGAGCAAGGATTCAGCAGACAGAAAGGACTTACTAAAAAGCCCTGTTAGTAGGCTCTCCTGCAGGAGCAGGACCCTGTATTGCTGCTGCTCTGCAGATGCGACTGCCACTGCAGAGGACTTTTGGTGACCCAGCTGCCCAGTTCAGAGGGTTACCCACATTGAAGCAAAGAAATCCCTAAACTCCAAGGTTAGATTTCTTCATCCCTCTTGGTGTCTGGTCATAACAGGAAGCACACAAAACAGTAGCAGGGTCTGAAGGCTCTTCATTCCCAGTTGAGAAAGCAGATTTATACACCTAAAGGAAAAACTGTTTCTCTGCTTACAGCATTTCTCACACCCACCGTGTGGGTTTTTCCCTATACCAACAATCAATTCTTCAGCTCTCTGGACACAAACTGTGTGTCTAATGATTCAATTTAATTCTGACACTCACTACCAGGAGTTAGTGAAGACTCCATGGGTTAAGGGCTCAGTCTCAAGGACTGCCCACACTTCAGATGCTAAGCATAAGTCTGCCACTATCCCCCACACTCCTCTCTGTACTTTTGATCAACTGACTATTGAATCAGGAGTCCCCAGAACCCCCTCTTCAGGTTCAATAATTTGCCAGAATGGCCTCACAGACCTCAGGGAAACAGTTTACTTACTATTACCAGTTTATCATAAAGAATACAACTTAGGAACCGCCAGATGGAAGAGACGCATGGGGCAAAGCAAGCAGGAAGGGGTGTAAAGCTTCCATGCTCTCTCTGGGTGTGCTGCTCTTTCTGGGTGTGCCGCTCTCCCAGCACATCTATGTGTTCAACAACCTGGAAATGATTCAAACCTCTTCATTTAGGGTTTTTTATGGAGGTTCCATTACCTAAGTACGATTGATTAAATCACAGGCCATGGGTAATTACATCAATCCCCAGTCCTGCTCCCATCCCCAGAGGTGTGGTAGTGGAGGTTGTGGTAGGGCTGAAAGTTCCAACCCTCTAATCATATGGCAACCAGCTCCCATCCTCCAGAGGTATCTCATTAGAATAAACTCAGATATGGTTGAAAGGGGCTTACTATGAATAACAAAAGACTCTTTTTTCAGCCCTGTCACTCAGGAAATTCAGGAGCTCTATGCCAGGAATCAGGGAAGAAGGCCAAATATGTATTTCTTAGTATATCAAAATATCATAATATTCCTTTTAAGATCACCTGCTATGTGCTTTTACATTACCAATTTCACATTAAGTTCCTTCCCAGCAGCAGACAGACCATGCAGGAAGTCTGTCTGGTCACTGTTCCATCATCTTCACTGGCTGTCAAACCCTTTATTTTTCAGGGGGAGCCCCGTGGAAGGCAGTTGGAAAGTATGTAGGCATCTGGGAGGCCTTACTCTGGAGCATGCCATTTCTGAAGGCCTGTGGGCTTAGCCACTTATTCCCAACCCTAAGTGCTGACACTATATCTACCCTGGTCCAGTAGTAAGTTAGTCATCATCATCATTGTCATCACCAAGGCTTAGAATGTATCTTTCTTTTAGAAATCCTCAAACATGTTGTACCCAACCTACCTTTCCTGCCTTGTCTTTTACTGCTACTTCCCCCTATTTTACAGTTCAGCTAAAGGTAGCATCTACCTTCTCAGATTTTAGTTCCAGCCTCAACTTCTCTCCTGAGCTCCAGACTTGTATATCTAACTGACAATAGGTGATCTCAAACTCATCATGCCCAAATGTAAACTCCTGATTTCTCTTTAGTCTTCTACAAAGTTCAGCCTATTTTCTGGAAGAGTAAAGCCCCTGTCATGTTTTGTTCATCTCCTGTTCAGCCTTAGAATCACAGTGGGTCTTGTTCAGTATGAGCACTGGTGCACTAGTCTTCACAATGTGCACTAGTCTCTACTCAGTATCACTTACCTGGAATGTTCTTCTTTCATTGCCTGGCCATATCTGGCTTGTTTCTTATGTCTCAGTCTTGATGTGATATCATTCATTCCTTAAATACTTGGTTCAGTGCCTACTCTGCTCCAAGGACTATAAGAAGCTGGACTGGATCTATAAACTAGACGAGAAAGGTCCTGGCCCTCATAAACTCTATACACTACAGTAGGCAGACCTTTACAATAAAAAGTAAACTGATAAATAAGATTGTTACAGACCATGAGAAACAATAAGAAGTAAGGGTTAGTGCAATGGACCCAAGCATTTATGGAGACATAACCATGTAGAAACTCCATTTCTTTAATATGACATTTTCTTTTTTTATTCCTTTTGATTCAAACTGTTCTCACCCAGCATCCTGATTCCCCCGTCTCTCTCTCCTTTGCACGTCTACTCCATTATCATTAAGCCCTCAGGAGAATGAGGTTCTGGTCAGCATCACATAATCTTAGGAACAAAGCTCTGAGTCTGTTGACCACAAAGACAGAGTTTCAGTCAAACTAGAGATAACACCTAGGCCTCAGTTGTGTTTTAGCTTCAGACTCAGAAAAGCAGAATGACTCCACTGACCACAACTTTGCAAAACCAGACAGAGCAATGCCATGGCTGACATCAGGACCAGGTGCAATGATCTTCTACTCCCTACCTAATGCTGACCAAATAGACCACAACCCTCACTCCCCTAGTCCCCCATGTAACCTGTCCTTCAGGAGCCACTGGGGAGCCTGGTTTTAGAGCACTGGCTTAACTGCGCCTTCCGGTTTGCGGCATTTCCTTAAATAAGCCTTTATTTTCTTTGTTGCAAACTCCTCTTCTTGTTCATTGGGCTTTGATGGATGCAGACAAATGAACCCTTTTAGTTCAGTAACAAAGATAGAATTACTATTCTGTTCTCTGAATAAAGTCCATCTTCCATCTAGGATCAACACTCAGTCAAATTTCATAAACTTCTTATACCCCCCACCAACTGTGCCATTGAATATCTCTTGTTTTTATTTAGGTGAGGAGTCTTGGTCATAAGAGAGAACCTAAAGGCTATGCAAAGTGCATTTTTCATTTGAATTTGCCACAAATTAGGGAAATCAGAGTTTTCCCATAGGTTTATTTCCTGCCCTTCTGCACCCAAAATCCTGGCCAACTTTATTAAGCTACCTCTGCTTACATTTGAATGAGTGTACTCTACAGTCCTTTCTGACTTCTGGTGCAAACTCTTGCTTATCTCTCTCTGTCCTCTAGCACATTGTCTAATCATTTGTTGAGTTTGTGGTATCCATTTTATGCATATTAAATTGTTGATTCAGGCTGTATCCTTTCCCTTTCTCCTGGAAAAATAATCCTTCTGTAATTTTTTTTCATTGTGTCTCTCTTCCCTATATGGATGCTCCTTGATTTTGCTGTTCAGATGTTCTTACCTGCTGACAAACTCATTGTAAGGTGAAAATATGCTAAGTTGAAAATACATTTAATACACCTAACCTACTGAACATCAGAGCTTAGCTTTGTCTACCTTAAAGTAGCTCAGAACACTTACATTAGCCTACAGGTGGCCAATTATCTTGGATTTCTTCTCGAGTAATTGCCTTCCTTTTCTTCTCACCAGAAGCAGGAGACACAGGTGGGTGTTTTATAAACATGACAGGATGTGAAAACACAAAACACAACATCCAGTATCAGTGGTTCACCCTCATGACTGTGTGGCTAACTAGGAGCTATGGCATGCTGCCACTGCCCAGCATCACAAGAGAGTATCATATTGCCGCTTAGTAGCTCAAGAAAAGATCAAAATTTGTAATTCAAAGTACAGTTTCTACTAAATGCATATGGCTTTTGTATCTTGTAGAGGCAAAGAATTGTGAGTGAAACTGTCATAAGGCAGAAGCTGTCTGTGAGTGCATTTGGCTTGTCCTCAGGTCCTTGGGCGAGCACCATTTTATCTAGTCCTCACCGAAAATCTGTCGGCCACTGTTGGCTCTTCCACCATACATACTGCTGTCATTGTGTATTAATTATCTGTGTGCTACTTGCACACAGGAAATATATTTTCTTCTAGAAATGATAGATTTCCCCAAGATAGAGTTATGTGAGTGTAAGTCTCTCCTAAACACTTGTATATCTTAGTCTGAATGTACCATAGAGCCAAAGTCAGGGATTTCATTTATGAGTATGTGATCCCAGCATTTTACTGCTAGCCTTACGTTTCTCTCAATGTCCCACTAAGATTTGCCATGCTTGAATTCTGCCAATCCATTACATTTTGTATCCTATTTGGTTATGGGGTGGTTAGATAAGGCTTCTCTGACTCTCAGCCTATCATGTACTCCCATAGCACCCTGGACTGTTTGTCAACAATTTGCCTACCTGAAATCACTTAATTTGTTATTGTACACAAAGTAATTTGTTTAAGATCTGTCACTCTTGATAGTCTCTAGTCCCAGTGAGGATAAGGACTGTATTTTTCTCATTTCTAACTGCATCTCTAGGGTCATCATGCGAAGTGGCCAAGGCAAAGTCAATACCCAACAAATGTAGGATGAATGACTGACAGTTTTCATGTCACTGGACAGTGAAAAGGACTGGTGGCAGAGCCGGCTCAAGAGTATACTGTTGCTCTGTAGATCACATCTCTGAATTATTCAGTGATCTTTCATTTATGAAAGAAACTCTTTCTAAAATCCAGTTACTTGGAAGACCAGGCACACACACACAGGTTTCAAAAAAAGGAGGGTGGGTTATAGGATCTCCATGCCTAGACAGCACAATCTTGTCACTGTCGGGTTTTTGCCTACTTCACTCAAATTCTCTTTTCGAAAGGATGCCATCCCTGTCTTCTTGTGTGTTTACAAGAGTGCTCGTGAACTGCTGTGATCAGTTCCAAGACATTGGGGAATTTTTTTGGAATTCCTCCAAGCCAGCAGAAGATATGGAGCAAATATATACTTTGCTTTGGACAAACTTGTAAAATGAAAAACTTCATTGCTGGTGCTATCTCCTGACCCCACCTGTAACCCACCTCTCTTTTGGAGGGCTCTCTCTCTACTGGGTCATCCTCACCTCCCATAGTCAGCTTCCTCATTCTGAGCCCTGTCCCTCACCTCTCTCCACATCCTCTATTTAATGTCTCATCTGAAGCTCTCTACTCCAGAAGGCACCACCCCTCCTAAAATGTCACAGCCACTAAGCTCTAAGGCATTTATTGCTCATTACAGGTGATAGATTTGCATTTCCACAAGGCCTCGAATGGACACGATTGACCTGAGTAACTGACCCTGCCGTTGGAGTGTCTGGGTCCCAGGATGAAGAAGGGGAGGCATTGGGACGGTTGGAGCCCTGCAGGAGCCAGGAGGAGCCGGGGCATTAGGGCCTGACAAGCCTGCCTATGTGGGTGCCCCATCATATTTGAAACCTGGAGCAGATAACTTTTTAACAGTGCACTCTTATTAAAAAATATTTGCAGCAAATACCTTTAAATTAGCCCATTTTAATTCTTTATTCTTCAATAAACATTTGTCTACATGGAAGTTAATTCAGAGCCCCCTTAGTTTCCTAACAGTTCAGTCATTTGAGCGCACTGTGGCTGCAGTTCCTGTTTCCAGTCCCTGTGGGAGGACGAAGCCCCTCGTTGAAACAATAGATTCTGAACAAACAATGAGAGCACAGTCATTGAGAGACAAAGAAACAGAACTTGAGTCACTTCGAGTCTGTCACACTGTGTGATCACTTGGAATGTTTTCTTGTCTAAAATTTAAACCAGAGAAACAAAGTGGCTGGAGTGATCATTTGAAAACCACGCGCTGCAACTGTGTTCCTGGGCGGCCTCTCTAGTTTACAGTGCGCGTCACAGGCCATCGTGGCTTTTGTATATAGTATTGAAACCCAACAGCAACTGGCGGCAATTATTTAGAAATCCTTAGCCCAACAAAAGATACTGGAGGATGGCCTTGGCTGGTGTGGTTCCGTGGTTGGAGCACTTGTCATAACCGGGGGGTAGAGGGTTTGATTCTGGTCAGGGCACATATTAGGTTGTGGGTCCGTCCTGGGTCTGGGCCAGTCATGAGTGACCCTGGGTCCCAAAACATACGATCTGCCCTCTTGGCATGGATCCCCAGTCTGAGTGCGTGTGAAGGCAACCAACTGATGCTTCTTTCTCAACAATGTTTCTCTCTCTCCCTTCCTCTCTCTCTAAAACAGCAAAATGAAAAAAAAAAAAAAGTCCTCAGGTGAGAATTTAAAAAAAAGATATTGGAGGGAGGAATATTTTGATCACTAACAATATTTGGAATTCTTCATGCTTGACAAAAATAAAAATCAAACCAACATATATTCGGTTTTATTAGTTTTTAAATTCTCTACCAAGCTTGTACCCCCACCCACTTCAGCTTACTCCCAATGTCATTCTGGGTGTTCACTGCAGATGGGGTCAGATTTATATTCTGGCATTTACTGTGTGATCTTAAGCACATATATGTGTAGTTAAAAGCTCATTGCACTCATTACCAAGTGCTTATAATGTGCTGAAACTCAGTTAAGGGCTTTGCATACACTGCCTCACTTAATCTTCGTAACACCCCTATTAAGTAGGTACTGTCATTATTTGGGACTGTCTGACTTCAAATGGTAGGCATTTATTATCACAAATTCTTTTTTTGGATTTGTTATTGTTATTTTATTATAGTTGTCGAAATTTTTATCCCTTTGCCATCTTCCACCCAGCCCCACCCCTGCCCCTGCCCCCACAGTCAATTCCCACACTGCTGCGCATGTCCATGGGTCATTCATACATGTTCTTTGTCTAGTCCCTTCCCCTTCTTTCCATTATCACCCTCCGACTCCACTCTGGTCACTTTTGGTCTGCTCCATGTTTCCATGCCTACAGTTCTATTTTGCTCATTAGTTTATTTTGTTCATTAGATTCCTCTTATAATTGAGATCATATGGTACTTGTCTTTCACCCACTAGCTTATTTCACTTGACACGATATTCTCCAGTTCTATCCATGCTGTTGTGAAAGGTAAGATTCCTTCTTTTCTTCTGCTGCATAGTATTCCATTGTGTGAATGTACCACAGTTTTTTGATTCACTCATCCACTGATGGGCACTTAGGCTGTTTCTAGCACTTGACTATTATAAATAATGCTGCTATGAACATAGGGGTGCATAAGTTTTTCAATAAATGGTGTTGGGAGAACTGGACTGGTACATGCAAAAAAATAAAAATAAAACCGGATCACCAACTTACACCATACACCAGAATAAACTCAAAATGGATAAAATATTTAAACATAAGCCATGACACCATAAAAGTCCTGGAGGAAAATGTAGGCAGTAAAATTTCAGATATCCCACTCAGCAATATTTTTGCTAATATATCCTTTAGGGCAGGGGAAATAAAGGAAAGATTAAACAAATGGGACTATGTTAAATTAAAAGGCTTCTACAGGGCTAAAGAAACCATCATCAAAATGAAAAGGTATGGAAGAACATATTTGCCAGTGATACATTGGACAAGGATTTAATCTCCAAAATATGTAAAGAACTCATACGACGCAACACCAGGATGACAAACAATCCAATTTAAAAATGGAAAAAGGACCTGAACAGACTTGTGAACAGACACTTCTCCAAGGAGGACATACAGAGGGCCCATAAACATATGAAAAGATGCTCAACATCATTAGCCATCAGAGAGACACAAGTTAAAACCACAATGAGATATCACCTCACTCCTGTCAGAATGGCCATCATTAATAAACCAATAAACAATAAGTGTTGGCTAGGATATGGAGAAAGGGAACCCTAGTACTCTATTGGTGGGAATGCAGACGGGTGCAGCCACTGTATGCAGATAGCTCAAATCAGTATAGGGATACTTCAGAAATTAAAAATAGAACTGCTTTTTGACCCAGGGATTCCACTGCTAAGAATATACCCTAAGAATCCTGAAACACCACTTCAAAATAACTTATGATTTAATATTTTTAAGCATCATTTTTGTCATCTGTAAATGGAGATAACAATATTTCCTTAACACGCACTTTTCTATTATGCGGCCCTGATATTTCTCTCTCTCTAGCTTCATTTCCAAAATCCTCCCAGCTCCCACTTCAGGACCTGGAAAGACCTCACTACCATACCCTTAACTCCTTATCTCTACTTGGTCCTCTCCTATTCACTCTTTAAGACTCAGCCCAGACATCATTCCCAGGAAGCATTTCTTGACTCCTTCCCTCACCTGTGCCCAAGCCTGGACTAAGTGGCCCTCTGTATTGTGCTCCCATAGTTCCCTGTACATGACTCTGGTCCAGCACCTGCATGGCCATTAGAAATGGCCTCTGTGTTATCTCCCCAGCCAACCTACATGCCTCTGAAAACATTGTGTCTTTGTCCTTATTCCCTGCCAGCACTGTGCCTGGAATATAGAGGGAGCTCAGAAACATTCAGAATGATTTAGAAACACTAGATCTCACTTTTCCTGACCCAACAGAGTACCTAAAATCCCACCATATGCTTGGTTTTCTCTACAATGTGTTGTTTACCTTTTTCCTGGAGAATCATTCCTTCTCAAGACACACAAACAAACAGGTAGAACTGCGAGAAAATGCTTTGTATATTGATCTTTACCTTGTCTCTTTGTACCTACGTAATTAATCTTTTTGTAATATTGGCCATTTATTGGAAGGGCATATTCAAAATTTGCCAACAAGTTTATTTGACCAATTCATGGGTGATGTAATTTTCTATTTTAGTAAACAGAAAACCATGAAGATTGGGGGTTCTACCTCTTAATAATCAATTGGCCACACTCAAGATTTTAGTGCCAATCAATTAACAATCACCGAAAAAGTCACCTCTGTATTAATAGATTCATAGCTTGGGTGGGTGTGAAGATCATGGGGGTAGTGTGTGTTGGTGAATGGTGGAAATGGATTTCCTCCCCCTGACTCATAGAGTCCCCTGTTGGAGGCAGGCTTTACCTAAGGGAGTACCATGGAGTTCCCTTGGCAGAGAGTCCCAGAGCTTCCTTTTCTCTAGGTTTCTTTGGTCTAAGTTTTCATTAGTCTGAGTGTTGCCTGTGGACCTCCATTACTAGAAGCAAGTTGATTTAATGTTTGCCTTTTTTTTTCGTTTAACCCAACTGAGATCAATGTCAACATTCAAGGTGTTTTTATCTTGTTTGCCCAATTGTGATAAGGTCAAATGAAGGCCTCTCAAATGGCTTTTTCTGCTCAAATTGTAGGCTAGGCCAAAATCAGTGCAGCAAGTGTCTGAAGGAGGCAGATCAGGCCTCCCGGTTCCTCCAGGCACCTTTCCAGAAAACCAGACGTTCAGGAGGTTAAACATCGAGGTGTGATCAGCAGACTTTCCCAGCTCCATTCCTTTCTCTGCATCTCAGGGTCATATTTGTTTTGCTGTGTTTGCTATTAGAACTCTGTGTACTGAGCAAACTTTCTAGCCTGTGTGTACACCTTAGGATGTATTTTCCCTGCTCTGTTTCATACTGAAGAACTTTTTACATTCTAGTTTTTAGCACTTCTGGGGAACTGGAAATAGCTATAAGCCCCGGGCATCTGAGCTGCAAAAACCCAGTATTTTCTGTGGTCAGGAAATGCAATAATTGCTATGGTTGAGAGCTAGAATGAGAGCATCTTAGAATGTCAGGATTCATAATATTGTCTTAATTTTGGAGGCCTGAAGGAGTCCTGAGGAATTGCCATAAAATACTTTAAAAAAATGAGAATAATGAATGGGCCACACCAGCCCCAAAGCAAAGAGCTCATCCGTGTTCATGTAAGTTCTTCTGCCACCACATAAGGTAGAATCCTAACTATGTTGCTTACCTGATGTGAATCTTGGAAAAGTTCCTAAACCTCTCAGTGATTCATTTTTTTTCATCTCAAATGGAGCCAGTGATATCCACTTTTTGGGAGATTGTGACTAGCATATAAGCGAATAAAGGTGAAACATCAACCAGTGCGCCTAGCATTTAACAAATACTTAGTAAAGTAGTAATCATTGTTATATTATTATTGGCTGTTTTTTCTAACTTAAAATTCTTCCTTAACACCAAAGTTATTTTTTTCTTTCTTTCTGATATTCTTCTACTATAGAAAAATATAAAAGCTCTTTTACTGTAATATATTTAGAAAATTAATCTATAATTTTGGCTATGCAACAGAACTATTGACAGAAATCTTTCTATAGCATATTGCTGGCAATCATCTTTATATTGCCATATACATGAAATGTAAACTCATACATTATGAGGGTTAACAGTTCTAACATTGTGCTTTCTTCTTGTTTCAAAGGCTTTTTGTGTTACCCAGAGGCCTGCATTGCATTTAGATGCAGCAATATTGACCCTGACGTTTATAATTCAGAGAGCAATGGGTAACATTGTTCCACCTCTCCAAGCTTCAGCTTCTTCACCTGGAGATAATATGAGATTCTATCCATAAGGGTGTGGTGAAGATATAATATAAAGCAAACGAAGTGTTTATCAAGGGTCTAGCATAGAGTATACACTTGGTGAGTGTTAGCTATTATCATCTCTAATAAAGTTTTGCTTTGATCAATTGATCCAACTCACTTTTCCTTTCCTTAACTATGACTAGTCCATTATCTTATACTTGTGCATACATTTGACTAGTGACACATAAGGAAAGTTCCTGAAGTCCTGTAAGCCTCATTTGTGTATTTATTTGTTTGTCTATTAAGTATTAAGCTTAGAGATTGCCATATGGCTCAGAGAAGCAGGGAGAGAAAGTCTTCAGTAGGAGGAGTGAAGCAGAGGAGCAGGAAGAGCACATAAAGACATGGAGGACTTGGTGGTTTGTAGTTCCAAGTCCTTCTAGAGGTCGGACACATGTCTCACATCTGACTTTGGGGTCAGTGCTAGCTGCCTAAGCTAGGTCAAGGTCCTTTCTTTTACTTGCAACTAAACAGACCTAATGTAGTCAACACCATTAAATGATTAGTAACTAATGTAAAATTTAAGTTATTTTCTCCTAATATTCATGGCAGTCTTGATATCAAAAAAGCATTATGTTAAAAAATCTACAAATCAATATCTCTCAAGAACACAGATAAAAAATTCTAACAAAATATTTCCAGATAAAATGCAATAATATATAAAAAGGATATTACATATAACCAAATAGGGCTTATCTTAGAAAAGCATCTTAGAAAATGTTATTAACATTTAAAAATCAATTATTATCATTAACCATATTTTTAAAAAGTAGAAAAATTATGTGGTCAATGAAATAGATGCAAAAAAGAAACAGCTGACAGAATTCAGCATGCCTTTATTTTAAAAAATCTTTAGCAAATCAGAAGGGAAAGGAACTACTTCAATCTGATAAAAAGCATCTATGAAAAAAACCTACATTTAACATTATTCTCAATGGTGAAATGCTGAATACTTTCTCACTACAATGAAAAACATAGTGAGGATATCTGCTCTTACCACCTCTATTCACCATTGTTCAGAAGATATTAGCCAGCACCATAAAGCAAGAAAAAGAAATAAAAGGCATCAGATTGTAAAGAACAAAGTAAAACTGTTTTTACTCACAGAAAACAGGATTGTTTACATAAAAAAATCATAAGGAATTGTTCCCTTCTATCGTTCCTGGTAGTGTGTTGGATACAAGGATAACCTATGACCATGTCAGACACAAGCCTGTCCTCCTAGGATTCATAGTCTTGCGGTAGATGAGCAATTATGATGGAGCGTGATAGATGCTGTAAAGGGGGAAGTATACTAGTGAAACGTCAAAAGCCACACAAAGGCATGAAGAAGAATCAGCTTTTAATACAGGTGAACAACAATTAAAATTCAGGAAAGTCCTGAATCTACTTTCAGATCTTAAAAAAACAATACTGTGAATACATGTGTGTACGGCATTTAGATTACTTTATTTTTCTAATACTAAGCAATAAAGACAGTTGAAAGGTGGGTGGTCAAAATAATAATGGCTATTTACTATCATGATCCCTTCTATTGTGATATTCTTTACAACATCTTTTGTACCTCTGTCCCCACTCCACCTACAGGATAATCAATGTCAAAGGTAAAGATAGAAAACAAGCCATGGACTTATGCAATCTTATTAAACCTGAAGGTTTAATAGTTTCCTCAGTAAGTATCAGAAATTTGTTTCTACCCAAGGCCAGATTGTTTGTTTATGTTAGTTTCCAGTTGTCGGACATGGCTCTTTCCAATACACTTTCCCCTTCCACAACTCCTGGAGGTCAAAGCATGGTGCAGAGAACTGGGCTAGAGGATGTACTCTGCTTAGCTCTCAAAGTTAAGAGAGGGTGTGAGAGAAATCAATGCCCAAATGAGAGTTGAAGACATAGCTGGCAGCCTGCATTGTGTAGAGTATTGGAAGCAAGAAGAAGCATCTCAGACTGACAAGAGGCAAGGACAGGCAACTCCACCAGCAGGGGTAGAGCAGCCAACCTTGGGCACTCTAGAAGAGAAACCTGAACTCATCAGAACTCAAACTGTCTTGTAATGCACTGGTTCTCATTAGTTCCTGAGTGATAAGTGGGTGGAATTGTCTTTCAAAACCCAGTACATACCATCTTAGGTGGTGTATTTAAGGTTTCTAAATGAGCTATATAATAAAATGCATCTATTTCTTTAAAAAAAAAGAAGAAAAATAAAATAAAAACTAAGGAATCTGCAAAAATGTACTAAAATATATGAATTTAGCAGGCCACAGAGCCATTATGCAAAAATTAATCATGTTTATATATATTAGCAACAATCAATTAGAAGATAAGATTCAAACTTTTTACAAAGTATATTTACAATAGTATTAGAAATAGCAATATGGAGATAAATGAAAATTTATGGGAATTTAATGGAAACTACAATACTGATACACTGAAAACTATAAAAAAATATTGCCTAGAATAGGCATTTTACTATACTGTTTATTTAGAAATCCTTTTATATACAACTTAAGATAGTATACAAAAGACCCAATAGTAGAAAAGGCATACCATGTTCATGCATTTGATGAAGTTTGAAAAACACTGATCTGAATCAGTCTTCTTATAGATGAATGCAGTAAAATATAAAGCTTTTAAATTATTCGTCCAAGTCACACAACTAAGGGAGGACAGAATTAGAAACTTGGGAGTTGGGAGAGTTTGTACACTCCTTGTGAGAAAGCAGGGACTCAGGAAAGCATTGCCAAGCAATACTGAGGTGCAGCCAGGTCAGAAGCTGTGGATTTGTCACAGCACCAACCAGCATAGTCAAAGGAGTTTCTGCAGTAACACTTGAAGGCCTAGTCAGAAAACAAGGTAAAACATAGGGTTAAGCTGTGAAGCTCAGGGTTTGTGAAGACGGGGGCAGCAAAATAATAAGCCTACTGGAATGCAGAGGGCATGACAAGAGAGTTGTTGATGATTCAGTCTGGAGAGCTAGGTCTGGTCTAGACAAGAGCGAAGCCTTGAGGAGAGGTGGCAGGACTTCAGCTCCTGATGAGGCCGAAGAGAAGGCACTGGGGAGGAAGGGGATGGGGGGAGAAAGGGGATGGGGACACTAAAGGGATCAACTGTTGTGGTCAGAACTTGGTCTCTCTTTGGAGCATCCATTATTATGCCCACTGTACTTCTTCAAGAAAGATTTTGATGAGATTTAACATTTTAAAGGATTTTGAACACAATTGTATCTGCCTGAAGGACATGATGAGTAAAAACAATCTTTTTCTTAATCACTCTAGTTAGCAATTATTTTTGCA
The DNA here is from genome assembly GCA_004024845.1 of Tonatia bakeri. Taxonomy (NCBI): domain Eukaryota; kingdom Metazoa; phylum Chordata; class Mammalia; order Chiroptera; family Phyllostomidae; genus Tonatia; species Tonatia bakeri. The sequence continues at coordinate 24,017 of PVIA01010747.1, forward strand.
ATGTATGTAAAAGGACTGGCTTGAAAGTGTAGTGGGTAGGAATTACAACACAGGGCCAAAAATGAAGGCACCTATTTGTATCCTTGAGCAAGTACTTAACTTCTCTTTGCTTCTTAGTTCCCTCCCCTGTACAGTGGCGGTAATACTAGTACCTGCTTCATAGAGTTGTGGTAAAGTTCAAAAGAGTTAATGCTATTAATGACACCAGGCTTTGCAATGTGTATCATTGAAATACTAAAGCCTCTCTGTTGGTTCCAGCGATTCACTGGGGAGAAAGTGAGGGAGATTAACACACCCTGTGAAGTCAAAATGCCTTCCTAAAGCAAGGCAACCAGGTTTCTATAGTGAAACAGAACTCTTGAAAATACTCTGAGGCAAGTGTCTGTCAATAGATGGCTAGATAGAGATGTGGTATATGTAGGATATTGTCCAGCCATGAGAAAGAAGGAAGTCCTGACATTTTCAAAAAACAGGGATGACTTTGCAGGCTAAGTGAAATAAGTAAGGCAGAGAAGGACAAATGCCATTATCTCACTTATATGTGGAATCTTCTTTTAAAAAAAGTTGAACTCACTAGAAGCAGGGAGTAGAATGGTGCTGGGCGCCTAGGAGTAGGGGAAATGGAAAGATGTTCAAAGGGTACGAAGTTGTGGTTATGTAGGATGTGATGACTATAGTTAATAACATCATATTGAATACTGGAAATATGCTGGGAGTAGATTTCAGGTGCTCTTATCACACACAAAAATGATAACCCTGTGAAAATACATGCTAATTAGTTCAACTATAGTAATCATCTCACCATGTATATCAAATCATCATGTACACCTTAAATATAGACAATGTTTATTTTAAAATAAATAAATAAATAGTATGCTTGGGCATTTTTTTCCTTCAGACTTCCGTGTCAAGGTGGATGGTGCTGGATAACCGATGTGGTTAAGCCCTATGTTCGCGTACATTCTACATCCTTTCTAATAAACCTGGCAGCAGATTAGCTAGAGTTTGACTGACACATGTGAGGCTTGGGAGCACAGGATTCCTTAATATATAAAAATCTCTCAAATCAGTGACAGGCATGGGCTAGTTCTTAACATATGCCAGCTATCATTATTCTTTTTTTAGCGTTTATTATTCTCATGTGACTTATAAGTAATCCCTTGCCTGCAATGAGAGGTTGTTCACACAAAGGAAATGAATGCTATTTAGGGTTTTTTATTCAGGCTAATTTATTATTGAATACTATGGCATATTGAAGACATAGGAAAAATACAGTGTTTGCCTTCAAGGTGTTTTCATTTAATTGGGCAATAGACACATAAGCTGGTAAGAATAATGTATTTCAGGCAATGATTGACACATTTCTTCCATGTTTTCTGAAATAAATGGCAGGACAAAAGAGACCAAGAGAGCAGTGAGTGGGAAGCTGAAGTGAAAATGGGAGGAAGACTCCTCCATCTTCCCCACAACTTGCCGTGAGGATAAAGGGACCCACCAAAGGAAATCTGTGGGTGGGTAATGCATATTCTCAGGCTGTATATTCTTTTTTTAAGACTGGCTGTAAGGCAGGAATAAATTGGATATGTGCATTAAATCTATGTCTGTCATACTTGGGGCAATAATATACGCAGGGCTGGTTTGTTTTTCTAACCCAGCTGACTTTGTTTAAGAACTTTGCTCAGAGGGAATCCATCAACCCAGGTAGCTACGTGCCATCCACTATGGGAGTCCATTCATCCCTGGGCCTGAAACATGAACATGGCATCTGTTGACAAAGGACTCCTGCCAGTCCACTGCCCGTGGGGATGTTTTCTAAGCAATGCCTAGGTGTTCGGTCATTATAATGGGTTGTAACGTAGTGGGTCTTCCCTGTTTCCCACACACCTTGGGAGGTGGCATGGGTCAGAGCAGCATTCTGAGTGGAGGTGCCATGACACAGAAGTAGACTGCAGTCTGTGGAAGACATCACAAGTAACGTTTGCAAGTTATTTTCTTTAAAAACACATTACAGTAGATTTAAGTTTCTGCTTAAAATAACATCATGTCACACATTAGTTTGCTGATATGCTTTCTTGAGCTGAAAGAAAGGGGTGGTGTCATAGTTTGTATGCAAGTGATTGACTGTCACCCTAGATGTGCTGTGGGAGATGTTATGCGTTGATTATCACTTACCATTGTTTGAATTCATAATTGTGTGAACTGGGGTAAGTCATCTGACCAATGTGATCCCCTGGTTTTTTGGTTTGTTTATAAAAAAGACACATTTCCTTCTCTGATTATGTTGCTTTATTGCCTGGCTCTCCCTCCCCAAACCCTGATGTGTTGGTACCTCACTATGCTGGAATTATGCATTGTGGGTTATGCGGAAATGTAAAGAAAGAAAGCTTCTCACACCATTGTTTGTCACCCTGCTCAGCCCGTGGATGACATGAAGGTCAATGTATATGAAAACAGTTTCTGGTGAGGACAGATAAAACAACAGATCTTGGGCCAACCTCTCTCCTACCCTGTCATTGCTCTGCCATCCATCTATCCATCCAAATTCAAGTCCATCCTCATGTCCACCAAAAATCACATCCCAGTCCCCAATCATCCAAACACAAAACTTCCTGCTCTTCTACTTCTTTCCACTCCCTGAGCCCATGTAACTCAAAATACTCTTACGTTAAACACTTCTCAATATTAAACTTTTATATCAGGTATCTTATCATGTGCTTTGTATATATTATCTCTTGCAATTTTACACTTTGAAGAAAGTATTAACCTTAATCTCAATAAACACGAGATAACGGGCACATGGATTTTTAAGCAGTTTGCTCAACATCACTCTCTTGGGGTCAGATTCTCTGCTGAACATTTCTTTTAAAGCAGAACCCATTTCGTAGGCTCCTGTGTGGCCCCAGCTTTCATTAGTGCTTACAATCTGCAGTGTCCTTCACTGATGCATGACAAAGTGACTAAACACACACAATGCCAAACAAATTCCTAGACAAGGAAAGAAATCAAGTAGAAGCAAGATACCAAGTTATTAGCAAATCATTATTTTTGTCAGACATTCCTTCCTTGCCAGTCATGGTAGGGCTCCTCCTTCTTAATAAGGATTAATTAACCCACCTTTTCGGTGGGAGAGAGAAACATCTTATGTCAATTTTTTTCCCTCTAAACTCAACAAACTGTGGGATCCCCCGTTGGGCATTTAAACTTTTGCAAGCACAGAGAGCAGTCTGTCCTCAAGGTGATGTGCTGCCTTCAATCCAGAACTCAAGTTGACTAACACATGAATACATGCGGGAACATCCCTGACACCCCATAGCAAAGCAGTGCACTCTGCCCAGAAAGAGGACTGCAGGCTGCCCTGGTGGTTCTGAAGGCTTGCACAGATCACAGCCTTCACAGCCCCGAAAGGAATAATGATGCTTGTTCTTCTGAGGATAACAACCATCCCAGAAAAGAGCCTAGCGTCCTGAGGTCTGTGTGCTTCTCAATGCACTCTTCTTGGTCAATTGTGACCCGTGGTTCTAAAAACTTTGGTATCCAAGAGGGTTGAATAAAATCAACACCAAAGGATATGTTATAAAGATATCTAGGTGGGCTACCTCCTGTGAAACACGCTGAAAAACAAATCCCACTGACTTCATGGCCCAGACAGGCATGAAGAACCAAAATATTTTCCTCCTTCCCACAGGTGACACTCTGGTCAAAGATAGATTTACCAAGCTAATGGAAAACAAGCTTCAGGGCTCCATACTTACACAGGCCCCTTCCAAGGCCCTGCTTCTATTTTCTGACCCATAGATAATGTTGTACGCATTTTCGTAAAGGGCCTTTCTTCCTTAACCAATTATATAATAATCATCCAACCCCACAGAACTTGGGTCTGCCCAGCCCTAGGCAGGATTTTCCACATAGAAAAGCATAGTTGGGCTTAGAGGATTATGGTTTAATCTAAATCAATGATTAGGAGTTAATAATTTAATTTAAAGGTCACCTCCATCCCTTGCCTCCTTTGTTTTCACCCTCTTTGTTACTTCTGACACTTATTTCAGGGAGCATCTGACAGTGCCCCAAAAGTGGAATGGATCCTCAACTGCAAAGCTCTTTTCCACCGTGAAGGGTCAGTTAACAGATGAATTTCCTGTACTTTTCTTAGCAAAGAGTCTTTCTTGAGCTCTATTTACCATCACCGAGGGCTCCAAAGTCACCCCAGAACCTTGGCGATTAGGAAGAATTCTGTACATACTTTCCACTCTGCCCCACAGTTCCTCTATTTACATAAAATTCCCACCATTCATCCTCTAAGAACCAGCTCCTGCGCTTTGGAGGGAAAGAAATACCTTTTGTTCATCTTTATGTCATTAGTACCTACCATTTTTAAAGGCACTTGATAAATTTTGACTACATAAGTGAATGAAAAAGATGAATCAGTCAACAAAATGGGACAGATGAAACAGCAGGAGAGGAGAATAAATAAACTGGATGTGAGTAGAGAAGAGCAGAAGTAAAAAGGCAAGAAGTGTAAATGAGATTTTGAGCCAAGCAAAGTCTGAATCTCCTGTTAGACAGATATGACTTTCTCTCTTTTGGTTTATAAGGGATTACAGAAATTTGTCATGGATCTTGGTTAGAAAAGGTACTTTGAGCCCCTGAAGGAGGTAATTACACTGTGTCCTTTACCTTACCTTGTGGCTTTTCATTTGCTCAGGGGACTTCAGTGCAGTATGAAAATTTTGCAAATAGGGAAAAGTCAATATTGATCTAGGCTTATGTGTTTTCTTGTGCCTGAAATTCATCCAGTCACTTTTAACTAATAGGCAAAGCTAAGACTTTGAGAATTAGGTCAAACCACTTGTTTAAATAGAGCTGTAACTAGCTTAATATTAACACCATCAGGATAGAACTGACTTACATTCCCCTTTTTTATCTCCTTGTTCTCCTGTGACAGAGAGAGAGAGAGAGCAGATAGGATTATTGTCTCCATTTTTATGCAATAAGAACTTTCCATAAACTTACTTGCATAAATACAATCACATCTCTCTTATTTTTATAATTAATAGTTTAAATATCCACCTGCCTTAATAGGTGGAAGTCCTACTTCCTCAACTGATCTTATATTCAGAGCTGTGTGTGCTACAAAGGGGATGTGTCATTCTAACTTTCATGGAACTGGATTCTGATATAATCTAAACACTGGAAGAAAAAAAAGAGATAAAGAAAACTTCAAAAACCCAATTAAAAGCAGAAAACAGGAACTGAAAGAAAAGCAATTTAAATAGAAAACACAAATATAACAAATAAATTGTAACATTTGTAGTGATTAATATGTGTGGCTGGATCAACTCTCACTATTAAAAGATAATCCTAATAAAATTCTAGCTGCCTTTTTTATAGAAATTGAAAGGTAATCTTAATATTCAAATGGAAATGCAAGGATTCAGAAATAGCAAAGCTATCTTGAAAAAAACAAAACTGAAGGACTTATACTTCCTGATATCAGAACATACTATAGCAATAAAGACAATATGTTAGTGGCATAAGGCAGACATATAGGTTAGAATCAATCAATAGGATAGAATTAAAAGTCCAGAAATAAACCCTGATCAATGGAAAGAATAGTCTTTTTCAACAAATGGTGCTGGTACAATTGTATATCCACAAGTAAAATAAACTTGGACTCACACCATATACAAAATTGAACTCAAATGGTTCAAAGTTCAAAATGTAAGAGTTAAAAAAATGTATGAAAGTTTTAAAAGAAAATATAGGTGTAAATCTTTGTGACCTTAAATTAGGCAATCATTTCCAGTTATTACACCAAAAGCACAAGCAACCAAAGAAAAAATAGAAAACTTGGACTTCATCGATTAAAAACATTGTGCATAACATGATACTATAAAAAAACAGAAGAAAATATTTGCAAATCATGTATCTAATAAGGGACTACTAACCAGAATATATTAAAAAACTATTACAACTCAAGAAGAAAAAAGCAAACTATCCAAATAATAATGGGCCCAGGATTTGTATCCCATTTCTACAAAGCAGATGTGTACACATCCCTTCCACATGCATTCCATTGTCAAGAACTTATCTACACAGTCACACTTAATGCAAGAGGCCTGGGAAACCTAGTCTCTGGTTGAGAAGCCACAGTTCTATACAATGAATAGCAGGAAGAGCACAGATTCGTTTATGTGGAGACTTAGGTTGTCCACAGTAGCAATTGTTAAGCAGAGAACACTTCCATTATTCAATGCAGAAAGTATGTAATGCTTTAAGAATCCATTCAATCTCAAGAGCACTCCAGTTTGGGAAGGCTGACCTTTGTCCTCTCGGTGTTCAATGTTCTACCCTTAAAGCCCGGAACTCTTCTTATCCAAGGCGCTTGGTATGGTGGTGACACTGGGTTTCCTTTCATCCCATATGGGATATGTAAACTCAGAGCAAGAAAAATATGTGTATTATATATATCATTTTTCTATAAGTCATTTCTCCTCTTGGCATCCTTGAGGCTAATGAATGAGACCTTTTTTTTTCTTTCTAAATACTCTTCATGCTTCATGAATCGTAGTGAAAAGAAATGACATTCTCTGAATCCATTTGCTGTAGGTACATGCAGATTGAATGTCTTGTCTTTAATTATGCTTTTTGATTTGTGGTAACCCATGTACAATAGCATGTCTTTTTTGTTCTGAAAACAAAAGCTTGGGGCAGGGGTTGGAGTGGGGAAGCAATGCAAAGACTTCCAGCCCAGTTTGGTCACATTTGGATTAGTTAGCCATGTGCTGACATCAGTAACAAAAGATTGACCCAAATACCCAAGCAGGCAAGCACACAAAAAGCTATCTTCAGAGTGGGGTGATCTTAAACACGTTCGATTCATACTCCCCAAAAGTAATAAATCTAATTCTCTGAAGTCCACAAAAAGATGATATAGTGGCAAAGGCCTTTACAGCTAGGCTCACAGCTGTCATGTCCTTTATCGCAGTGTGGCAGGATACATAGCTTCATTCATTCATTTATTATATACTTAGTGATACCTACTATGTTCAAAGGCACTGTCTTAATTGGGGTTTTTAATTCCCTCTTACTTATGAAGAAACTGAGATTCATACACATGAAGTGGTTTACCCAAGGTCTTAGTCAGTGAGCTTAGAAGTTACTTTTCTTAATTCTAGTTCTCTTAAATCAATAGTAGGCTAGAATAGTAATGGTTGATTATTTACATGTGCCAGGCAAAGTGCTAGGAACTTTATATACTATATCTCACCTAATCTTGTCATCAACCTTGTGAACAGCTATTGTTTCCCTCATTTCACAGATGGAGGAACTAAAATTCAGAGAAGTAAGGAGCTTTGGCCAGAAGTTACAAGAGCTGTTAGTAGCAAAGTTGGCATCTATGTCTCGGTCTGTCTGTGGGAAACCCTCCTGTACTTTGCCTATACTACTCTAAAAAACTCAGAACAATTTCCATACATTAATAGCAGAGCATTAAACTAACCAGGAAGCCCTTCTGCATGTGGGACCCTGTGCAAGTGCATAACTCACATGCCCATGAAGTCAGCCCGGGCCCTGGCAGTTTTTATGGCGATTTTTGAAATGACCTAGATTTTTATTACAGATACTCCATCTGGTTTTGTAGCCCATATCCCTGATCTACTGCAGAACAAGCCTGCCCTCACCATGCTCTTTTGACCTTTTCTCCCATTTGTAGCTCTGTCCCTAATTTTCCAAGGCCCCAGGAACCTACCTTGCCCAGACCAGTCCTCACACCCTGACTTCTTGTGAACACAGATCACCCATTCAGCTTTTCAGGCAATGATTTGCAATGTGTACAAATAGAAGACTGATAAGAAGAGAGGGAAGGCTGTATATGCTTGGCTAAGTTTTTGTTTATAACAATTTCTGGCATCTGGAGTAATTTTTGCTTCTTATTAAATATATCTCTGCATTCTGTGACTGGCTTTCACTTGGTCTGAGTTTCTTGAGGAAAATTTTGGGGATTTTGCCAAACAAAAACACACAGCTTCATATTTATGTTTTAAAAGCCAGCAGTGTCATCACAAACAACTTCCTTCCTTTGTTGGAACAATTTGCAAGAAAACAAATCACAGTGTTATTCAGTACAGTAAATGACACCCTCCACCCCTTCAACATTATTGACAACAAGGCAGAGCATGTAAGTCATAGCCAAATGGAAAACATTGGCTCCAGTGCATCCTGTTGTGAAACTCTTAAGCCCTGGGTTACTGACAACAAGGGAAGAATGAAGAAACATTAAGAAGGAGAAGAAAAAAAGATTCTAAACGGAGAAAGATGATAGAGGGAGAAGTTCAAACGGCCACAGGATACAACATGCTGTGTATGCCCAAGACTCTGGTTCTCTTAAATACTAGTTGACAATAGTAGTACTAGTCAATAACAGCACCTATTGAGTATTTGCCTTGTGCAAGGTGTGGGTTGATTAGATATTATATTTATCTGGCCTTCTCAACAATCTTGTTAGTAAGTATTATTTCCCTCATTTTATAGATAAGGAAACCAAGGTCCAGAGATATAAGGAATCTTGCCTGGAGTCACAAGTCTTATAAGCACCAAAGCTGGAATACATAGCCAGGTACCCTGGGCATTGACAAACCTCCATAGTCTATACTGCTCCCACTCCCCGCTGATTGTGGCCTGGAGACTGTGCTCCTGTGGCCACAGTGATTGGATAAGGCTTAGACATCTGACACAAGAGCAGCTAATCCTTGGGGTGGCCAGAGGCCTATGATTTGTGCAGCCAGGCTCAAAAATGTCATCTGGGCCCATTTGACCCCTCTCTTCTGATTTTGGAACCTGGACAAATCACCACCAGTTAGCAATGGAAGCAGAGATAAAGGTTAAAGAGTGGACTAAATAGGGGCCGCCATTCTGAGCCCTGTGTAAACTAAAGTGAGAACTGCAGGCAGCAGAGAGGGGAAGACACAGCAGATACGCCAGTAGCAGAGGAGATGTCAAGAGAAAGTAAGTGTAAAATCAGAGAGATACATCAAGAAACAGAGAGTGAGAAAGAAATCAGGGGAAAGAACTCAGAACCAGAGAGAATGGAGTCTGGAACTGTTACTGGACCTTGAATGCCAGGTTCTTGAGTCTCAATGTCATAGAAGTGAGCACTGAACTCAGTACGAGATCAAGCCGTTTGAGTTTATTGCAAAAAGATTGTACACAAGGGAGTCGATCAGAAAGGAGAAGTTGAGCTCCCCAAAGGGTCCTTGTGGATGGCTTATATGGGGGCCTGGGGGTGGGTGTAGTGCTTGGGTGTGGGGATGAGGTTAGTTGTCCATGATTGTCATTTGGGGTGGTTGATCCCAATGTAGTCACAAGATGTTTTCCATGGTCAGTGGACCATTCAACAGGCCTATAAAATAATGCTTGTGCAAATATTCTAGTTTCCATTTAACTGATGAAACAACTATTTTGTAGAACATGATGTTATCATCATATATTCTTTCCTTTAAGGATATTGCTAGGTTAATTTCAATTGTGAAATTTTATTAAAAGCAAAGAGTCACAGCGAAGCTTATGACTGAAAGATGGAGTACTTTCGGTCAAGGTGAAGTCCAGGGTTACCCCTGAACCGTCTCGGGGCTAGCCCTTCGGTTCCTGCCAGAGGGCTGATTTTAGGCCTGAAGAGTCTTGGCTGCATATGACACCTGTCTTTGTGCTCCTGTGAGGTCTCTGAGTCCTCATAACAACCCTTTCCTCCTGAGCTCGACTGAGTGGACCTCTGTTGCCATCAGATTTCGATAGCTTGATGCCAAAGCCAGTCTTACCACACCTGACTATGTACCCACATCCTGATTGTTGCAATAAAGAGGGCTCCCATCATGTGGCCCAAGGACAGCTGAGAAGGCAAAATTTCCACGAGCCAAGTCCCTCGACTGTTGCTTTGGTAAACCTCCCACTGCCACCGTCCTTGAGTCAATATTGGGTCCCTGCCTCCAGTCTGCTCCCCCTGACACCATGGTTGTGGCAGCCACCTACTCAGGTCACTGATTTGGAGCTCAAGGGACACCAAGGAGCAGGCAGTCAGCCCGGAACTTTGTCTCCTCTCTCATTCCTGTAGGTTTTTTCCACCACCAATAACCAGATGTGGGTGTTCTCAAGTCTAGAAATAAATCTGGACATATAGTAAAAAACAAACAAACAACCCCCCTCCCTGAAAAAAAAAAAAAATAGTGGAGGCCATATAGTCAAGAGATTAAGGCATGAGCAGATGATCCTGGCTTTTGTCTGGATTTTCTTCCTAACTGTTTGTGTCACTTTGGGCAAATTGGTCAACATCTTTGGGGCTTGGATTCCTTATCTGTATAATGACAGGGAGGGTGGATGACAGGAGCCGAGGCTCCTTCCACCTCTGATTTTCAAAGATCCAAATGTAAGTGAATTCCCTCTGATTGGCATTTAGAGAAGGGGACCCTTGATTCTTTCTGAAACTTGTGTTTTATCATCACACTTGTTCCAGCTGCAAGTATTTTTAAAAAAAAAAAAAAAGCACCTATAGCAGTGATGACCAGATTATGGAAATTAGCAGGGAAGACATGGAAACATACTGAGTGAAGGGTGAAGAAAAAGGAAGGAGTATCTCACATCTAAAAGAAAAAAAAAACATCACACCAACAGTCCCAGGAACTTGTGGGCAACTGTGAACGTCAGAGGGGCAAGGGTGTGTGCATTGCTGAATTAGCAAATTTCTAACCCATCTATCACAGCAGGCTGGGCTTGAGGCTTTATTTAGGTAAAACACCCCACTGGGCTTCGACTCCCAGGGCCCAGTCTGACTCAGAGCTTTAGAATCTTGGCCTGCGGTGCGATGAGTCATGGTGATGAAATTTTAAGAGAGAGAGAAAAAAAACATTCTTAAAATTAGCTTTGAGATTGCAACTGGTTTTGCTTTTGCTCTGCAAGCGCCTTTTCCAGGTTATTTTAGTTAATGTCTTCTTCAAGCAGACCTGGAAGAATTGGGTGACTCCTGCCTCTTGTTTGCCTGCCCTCTGCCCCTCAGATTCCCATCCCTCCAGGGCTCCTCTGTGCTTGTTCCTTTCCAAGAAGGGGCACTGACCCTCAGGCCTGGTCTGACCTTCGTTCTTCCGCCTGTGATCTTGCTGTGATTCCAAGAGGAGATGGAGTTCTCCACAGAGCCCAAGGCTGGGGCGGGGCGGGGCAGGGCGGGGCGGGGCGGGGCGGGGCAGGGCGGGGCTGGGCTGGGCTGGGCTGGGCTGGGCTGGGCTGACCAACCCCGTGCTAGAAGTCCCACCGTGGAACAAAGATGAAGGGTGAGGGTCTCCTCTTATCCAGCCTCACAATCCCTCTGCCCTCCGCACAGGCCCACTTTGTGCCTTTTGACCAAGTCTCCTCTCAGGGCAGGAAATCAAAGCTGACACTAAATTTGCAGTAGAATATTTCCACAAAGAATGGGATGTGATTGAACAATTTCTCCACTGTTCCCTGTACAACAGAGGGTTCTGTTGAAATCCGGCAAGCATGGCTCAGCTCCCATTTTTCATTTACCCCGATGGAGAGCTTGTTCTCTCTTCAGTGTTTCCTTCCCTCCTCAGGGATGTACTGTCTCATGGGTATAATTGGGATTCCCCTGAGCAAATGCAAAACGGGCAAAGAGCTACCCAGGTCTTCAGGGAGCATGAGTGGAACTACAAGTAGGACCAATGGGCACAGCCCAGCTGGTGAAATTTGAAAAGACTCAAAAGGTCTAAATATGGGGTGGGGCAAAAATAGGTTTACAGTTGTGCCTACTTTTGCCCCACCCTGTAAATGTCTTGGTTTTTTGCCAAGTCCTGTCTATCAACATGTATACATTCATTTAATTATTCATTTAACAAGAATTGACTGCATACCAACCACACACCATCACCGTGCTGGTTACAGAGAATATTACTGTGAATAAGATATAGTTGCTGCCCATGGAAACTCATCTTTTAATATGGGGAATACTACTGGTAAGCAATCAGTTCTAATACAAGGCGGCATGCTATCTTAGAGGCTTACACGAAACGTTATGAAATACAGAGAGAAGGAATGGAAAGGTCAGGATATGGTCAGGCTCCAAGAGGATCATCTAGGAAAGGGCTGGGACAGCTGCGTGGTGGGACTCGTGAACAACCTCTTCTGTGCCACCTGGTTGAAGGTGGAGTTGGTTTGTCTCACCAGAACCTATACAGCTTGACCCACAGCCTTAGGTAAACGTGCTGGCTCTTGGGTTTCTTGTGCCGAAACTCTCGGTCTCTGTTGTGGCTGATGTTGACTCCAGTGATGGTGCCTCCTGCTCCACTAGGTCCAGAAAGCTCAGTTTTGAATCTTGATGTTTATCACACTGGGATCTCAGGTGAGCTAGTGACAAGGAAAGTCCCGTTCCAAGATCTTGTTATGTCCCATTTTTGTAACAACCTGTTCTGGGAATAGTGTCTCCCAGGATGCTCAACTGAGCTATGTCCCACTTGGAAACAGAGGCAGAGGCCCACTTGAGGGCCTAGTTATTCCCAAGATCTAGTATATGGTCCTCACCAGCTAATTTTTTGAGCCCAGCACATCACTAACCTTACGCTACCTTCATAGAAATCTGTCCCCAGAATCTGAACAGTCAATCTCTGAGCCATGTGTAGGACATGAAAACTGAGTCACGGACTGGTGACTCACCAGTGAGAGACCACACAATGAGTCAGGCACAGGAGGCCTGGGATAAGTTTTTAAAATCTGAATTCTCTAGACTGCTTCTAGAGAACCGCCCTTGGAGGAGAGAAGGTGCCAGGGTAAATGGGTGGGAATGCAGGTCAAGCCACCACACTCAGCATCTGAGAACAATAATGTGTCTCAGTTTTTTGCACAGCTCACAGAGAGCTTGGAGTTTTGTGCAACAGATTCTGATGTTGTTTTGTAATTCCTGACCCAGGTTACTGATAATGAATTCATCAATCTCATCAGGCCTGCTGCCTGCCCCTGGTGACTCATCCTGTTTTTTTTCTTTATCCTTTAGAAACTGCCTACACTTCAGCGTTTATGAAACACTGGATGCAGAGGTACTGTCAGGGGATGGGGTGGTGATGTAAAGCAGCGGTTAAGAGCACAGGCTTGCTTATTACACAAAACTGGGTTTGAAACCTGACATCACACTTAATGGGATCTTGGGCAGGTCACTTCCTTCATTTTTTCCATCATTAAAACAGAAATAATGGCATGCTTCAAGGGTTGCATGCAAGAGTAAGTGAGATGCTGTTTATAAATCACCCAGAATGTAGGTCGTGTTCTGTAACTGGATAAATATATTATTTATTAAGAATTTGCATTTTAATGATGATTGCTTTCCCTCACAATTTTGCAATTGTATTACAAAGTTAGATAACTCTAATTCATTTGGGGACCAAAAAATTAAATTTGTGCCAATATAAAAGAAATCAAACATCAGAAAGAATCTAAATCACTCACTGCACACAAACTCCTTGAGAGAGGCCCACAATCGGTCCATTTCATTTCGGCAGGTCCTGGCAAAAAGTGTCTGGAGAGGGGCTATAGATAAATAAAAGGCTGAGTAATGTGTGTGTGCACACTAAACGTGTTTGGAGTTCTTGTCATGCATGTTTGAACACACTCATTCATCAGTCAAGAACCCGTGTGCACAGTTCTGCACCAGACATTCTGAGACATGCCTTGACCGTCCGCACACAGAACAACATAAAAACAAGCACACATTCAGGTGCAGAGGCATTCAAGGCCACAAAGTGACCAGTAAGATTAGGATGATCTTGAAAACCATTCCTGGGGCAGAATTGGAAAGTGGGGCTTGAGAGAACTGGTGAAATCTACTAATAGGCAGGATGGGAGCAAGTGGTGGGCTGGGTCAGGAAGTGGGAGAAGCTCACGCAAAGCTTCTGGGACAGTAGTGGTAGTGAGGCCACTGGCCTGCCTGCTTGATTGGGGGTGGGGGTGGAGTTTGTGAGAGCTGAGGGCGAAGCCTAAGGGCCTTGGAGAGAGAACAGTTTCACCCATTGGAAGCAGTGTTTTGCTGCGATGCTGAGGCCCTGTGGTCTTCATCAGCTGGTCCCTTCCTGGGAGAGGACTGAGCTTGTTAGGCCCCTTGCTGGGACTGAGGGGGACAAGACATGGGTGGGATAGATGGGGATATTGACTAGGGTTTTATGACCTTGGCCCAATCACTTTCCTGATCTGAGTTTGAATTCTCTCATCCATGAAATAAGTGGGTTGACCTGAGCTGAGGTTCTCGCAGTACAGTGTATAGGTGAATCAACAGGAGAATGTGTTAAAATGCAGATTTCTGGGCCCCACAGCTAGATACGTATTCTTAGATCTGGGGTGCATTTGACAAGCACTCCCAGGTGATTCTCAGAAATGCAGGCCTAGAAGAAAAGTGTCATAACCTTCTTTGGATGTGGTAATGCCTTTTTTACATAAAAAAAAATTGTAAATGATTGCCATATAAATGTAAATATATTTTTATGTTGGTTGTTTGAGAAAATATGTAACAACTAAAAACTATAATGAATTCAGTAAATTTTGAGATGCACTTATCGTTTGTTCATCTCAACAAGGGCACAGAGGTTTGAAGAAGCAGTATTATGCGTGATGGGGATGCACTCTTTATTCAGAATCTTGATAGTGTTTGGATCAGAGTGTTATAATCCACAGACACCCAAGTATATAGCTCACACACTGCTCACAAACAGAAAAGCACTAACCTAAATTATATGTAAATTCCCTTCTCAAAAGTAATAATCTACAGTTCTTATCTGAGGTCTATGGTTAATTAGTTAAATACTGGTTATTTTTGCCTATCCAAAAGAAATCTAATATGAAATCCTGGTTGAGAGAGAACCACTGCTTCAGGTTGGGGGGGTGGGGCACAGGCTGGGGGCAGAGAGAAAGAGAGAAAGAAAAAAGAAGAAGCAACTCTGTTCCTTTACCCATACATATGGTTTTAGCCACCCATATGCAAGAGAGCTGGGGAACTCACTTGGAGATTTTAAAAAAAGAAAACTTGAATTCTATTTACCTGTGAGGTTTAAATATAATACATATGACAGTCAGGTAAGAGCCAGTTTTGCCAAGAGGAACTATGGATTCTCCAATGGAATCATCCATCAGAGAAAGAGGAGCTCTGCGGGTAGCTGGGCCCAACACAGCCGGGGCTAGAAGGAAGCTGTGTTTCCAGATCTACTCTGTGAGCTGATATTAGACGTCGGCCTGTCCCCAACTCCCGAATGCACAGCTGGAAGGGGATTTGTGTATGAACTTAAGTAGGTCTTTTACTTAACATGCCAACTTGAAGGGACCAAGTTGTGGAGCCCTGGCTGAGGGTGATGTGTAAGAAACGCTCTCTTTCTCTTCATGCGGGTGGTGGCAGCATCTGGCCTCAAGCAGCAGCTGCAATGTTTGACAAGAAACCAGCGCCAGCCCTGATTCTTGGAAACATGTAAGCATTCTAGGGCTTCTCAGAAATATTTCAGAGCGGGTTCTGTCAAAGACTGGTCTTCTTACATTCAAGCAGGCAGAGGCTCAGTGCGCTAGAGAGTTGGGTACCTCGAGGTAGTGTGATTGCCTTGGTGATGTCAGGGATGTTCAGATCATAGGGATGTTCAGATCATAGCAATGCAAGGACAGGAACAGTGTCATCAAAAGGCTGTGGCTTTGCTCTTCAGGTTTTTTTTGGTTTAATTGTTCTTCACTATAGTGGTAACTGGCCTCAAAAACAAAAGCCTGTTTCTCACGCCAGCCCTTTAGGCACCCATAGCTGCTATCTCTTTTTATGTCATTCAATTTCAGGGTGATGGAGGTGTATCCAAGTGAACCTTCCCTCCCTAATGCTCCTGACCTCTGCAGAGGGATTCTGATTTCTCAGGTAATGGCTGCTGTTTAGCCTCAGGGCTGCAGGAGAGACCCTGGGATTGATTCCTGAAGATTCATTCCACTGGGCTCAGAGGCATTCCCTCTCTCACGCTGCCAACTGGGGTCCACCCAGGCTTTTGGTGAGGGTAACTACAAAATATGTGGTGTGGCCACCCAGAGTATTCTTCAACTCCTGCCACAAAGATGTCAGGGAGGCAGGACAGAATTATTGAAATAATGCAGATTTTAGAACCTGAAAACTTGGCTTTGAATCCCAATTCTGACACTGACCAACTGTGCAGACTTGTAGAAATCATTTGACCTCTCGGAGGTGAATTTGTAATCTGTAAACTGCACTTGACAACCCTACCTCATGGGGTTGTTGTGAGGGTTAGAAACAGTGCGTGGAGGGTGGCTGGCACAGTCATTGCTCGACCAGTGTGATGATGTTAGGACACCAGAGAGGGAGGCCTATTACAGAGCCTGCCCCGCAGGATGCGTCTGCCTTCCTGTGTTCCTATTGTGTCAGGCACCATCTTGGGCACTTGAGTGTAAGGAGGCATGAAACTCACCTCCTGTCTCCCCTCCCTCATGCTGGGACCCCAGGCCAGTGACTGTCCAGTCTCCTTCCCAGTAGCATACTCTGGGTTTAATCCTTTCTGCCTCTGAGTGGGGCCCATCTGGATAACTCTGACTTGGACTGTTCTGGGAATTAAAGTAACATGGCCACAGGACATAAATGACAACAGATTAGCGTGGGGCTGGGAAGCCATTGGAAGAATGTGAAAACAAGATCTTGGTTGAAGAGCTATGGCAAATATTCTTGAAACATTCTTGCTCTGTCCTTAGGGTGAGGAGGATGAGTTCTCACCCGACTGTGAGGGTTGGAAAACCTGCTCTTGATTAGGGAGTACCGTGTGCAGAACGACCAGCCCTTCCAGGCAACCCCGGCTGAGGACAGCTATTCTCAGCACTCAAAACCAGGCTTCAGGGAATTGCAGGGGCCGTCAATTATTAGCAGAAACCATTAGATCATTCTGTCCCTCTTTTCCAGTCAAAGGCATGTTTCTCCATAGCAGAAAGTCAGTAATTCTCATCACCATTGCCACATTGACTGAGCATTCACTAGACATTGGGCTAAGAAAGACTAACATGTACAACCAATCTTTTCCATGGTCTAAGCTTTACTCCCTGTCTTTTCACCTGATTTTTTGCCTATTCATTCACTGAGAAAATAAATTCTATCAGGCAAGTGTATTTCACTCACTGCAGAAGTCAGAGTCTGACCACAGAATAGAAGCTCTCTACGTATTTAAAACAGAGAACCTAATTCTAGAAAATGGCTATAGAAGAGAAGGAAGAAGGGAGGTGATGAGGCCACCCAGAAGCTCACCTCAGCAGGAGGCTGCTGGCACCCTCAGCTGAAGGGGGAAAGGGAGAGGTGGAGTTCCCCAGGCTGTGGCACTGGCCTCACTTGCTGAACCCAGACCACAGTGGACATGCCTGAAGGGAGCTGGTGCCAAGGAGAGGAAGCAGCTGCTCTGAACACTTCATCCAGAGAAGGAGGGAGGAGGAATACCCCTGCTCCTTTCTCCTACCCTATAATCTCCCATCAGGAGCTCCCACTCACCACACCAGGTGGAGGCCAGCTGATACGGGAGCTGGGGAATGCAGGCTGCATCCTATGCCATGTAGAATCAAGAAGGTGGAGGCATGGAACATTGTGAAGGGCAAACAGTTCAGGGACTGGAGCATTCATATTACTTCATATAGTCCGTACACAAACAGTCACACACTCTGGTCAAATTACTGTTATCCCATTTTCCTCAAGAGGAAATTGAGGTTTAGAATTTTCCAAAATATTGCCCATGAGCCCTGAAAGCTGACAGAGTTTAGCATCGGAAATAATTTAAATTCTTTCTAAGATTTAAACTCGCAAATCTTGTTTTCTCTCCTGACAGGAGAGCTGGGTAAGCTTTTATGAAAGTTGGCCAAATATATCTTAAAGTAAATCAAAGGTTTTCATTTAATTTTTGAAAACCACAATTAATGAGAAATACATGCATTCCAAAGAGCCATTAACTAATTAAAACAAGCCTGTGGCCTGCAGGAGCTTGCCAGCCGGTCAGCCTTGGAAAAAATGTGCAGAGCCTCCAGGGACCAGACCGTGGCTCTGTAGTATGGATGGAACACTGTCGGCTCTGGGTCCACTCAAAAGTATCTGAGGTCTCACCAAGTCATATGAGCATTTCTCCCAGTGTCCCTGCCTAGCAACATCGCTCTGGGGTTCCCACAGTGATCCATGAAGGAGCCTGCAGGGAAAGCTATGAACCACACCACCATGAGCCCCTTCCTCCTGGAAGCCTTCTCTGACCCCCCAGGTCAGGTCATGTGAGGTTCCTCTCCACTCTCCCCTGATCATTCTGCACTGACCTCCATCGTGGAACTTGATGCAACCCTGTTTTGTCATGGTCCATTTCTCATTAATTGCCCCAGTGGATTCTGAGCTCTGCAAGGATAAGTCTATGAGTTTGCCCTGTGCTTAGCACAGCACTGAACACATGGTAGACATGAGACAGAAATCTGAGAAATGAATGAGCAAAGGGACACATAAGAACCCAGGGTATTCTTAGCACATGGGTCACTGGAAAGAATGTGCAGTCAGGTGTCCACTCAACTTAGAATTCATCCCAGGTGTGCTTTCACGAAACTGCATTCTTGGGTGAACCACTTGAGCCCTATACTTCAGTTTTCTTCTCAGAAAAGTGGGATTAATGTTACCTTCCTTATAGGGTTGCTGTGGCTGCTGTTCAAAGAAAGCCTTTCTCAGAAATTATCATTTCCTTTCTCCCTTGATATCCTAAGAAAGTTAAGTCCTCATTTAACATCAATAGGTTCTGCAACTTCAAGCAAACCAATATTCAAGGAAATAAATTTTACCCCAGGCTAATTGATATAAACTAGAGTTATGTTCCTATGGCAATATTATTCAAGGACCTGCTGTATTCTCTTTTCCCCTAAAATGATTTTGAGGCACCAACAGAATTAACCATTAGCACATATACTGAATATCTGCTTTAGTGGACAATCTTATTAATATGATGACGCAACATGGATTGACTACTTACTCTACAATAACACTGCAGAGTGGTTAAGAGTATGGGCTGGTAGTCAGGTTGCCTGGATCTGAATTCTGGTTCTGTTTAAAATCCTCATCTGTAAAATAGGCATGATAATCATACCTGTAGTATAATCAGAAAGTACCTGGCATAGAGTCAGCATTCAAGAAAGATCATCATTCTTATAAGCCAAGCAGTTTTCCAAGGGTTTTCCACGCACAATCTCGTTCAGTCTTCACAACAGCGTTATCAAGTAGCTACTGTCCTTCCCACTTAACAGAGGAGAAGACTGTCTCAGGGAGGCTTGTAACTTCCCGCAGGCTAGCAAAGTCACTTATTGGCAGAGCTCACAGCTCTCAGTCATTAGACTAAACTGCCTTCTCTCTACTCTTTCTAGATAGATTTGATTAATTTTTATAAATGGCCACCATTATTTTTGTTCAATTATAATAACAGGAATAATAATAATCCCTTAAAATTGTGTAGAATGTTATAGTTTATAAATTGCTTTCTCACTTTAGCCTTATACTAGAATGTTTAATGTGTATTTGTTTTAAAATATTCAGTTCTTCAAAAGAAGAAAACATGTTAGATAAATGAAATTTCCAAAAATATAAAAATATATTGTCACTTATTGTACCTATGTATATTACAGTGTATGAATATTTAACATAGAAAGGCATGAACAGACCAAGAGATACATATATTTATGAGGTACAAAATACTCACGAGACAACTGTGCACTGAATTTATGTATGCATGAGACCTCGGAGGCACTAAATATTCTGGGTGCACTAAATATACAAAAGTATTCAATATTCATGAGGCCTTGATTCGGCCATATACTGGTGACACCCACCTGGCTCCATGTCTTCTGACAACTCTTGGCTGCTCAGCAGACTAATTGCCAAGCTACAGCTGTGGGCCTGATATTCTTGTCCCTGTGTTACTCCAATACAACAAGTGTGTTCTTGGCCAGGGCACTCTCCATTTGCATACCCCTTAGCTTGAACCTCAGCTCTGGTCCTGTTACCAAACCATCAGTGGGGAAACCTGATGTGGCAGAGAGAGATACCCCAAGATTCATGTAATGTGGTCCTTCCACCCTACTCATACCTGTCACAGAGTGCTAATATATTTCTCCTGTTTCTCATTGTGTGTTTTTAATCAACTTTATAATCTGTATAATTTGAGCATTTTAATTTAGTTAGTGAACCTTTCTGTTCTGTGACCTCAGGTAGGGACTACCACTGTGCATGGCAGTGACCTCTGGCAGTTACCATTGCATCAAGGCAGTGTCGCATGTGATACAAGGTAGAGGATCATGATCCCTCTTGATAGATAAGGAAATTATCAAACATAAAGGGTGTGTAATTTATCCAATATCACACAGCTGTTAAGTGGATTAGTTGAAATTTACACACAGGTTTCTCCAACTCCAAGCCTCATTCTTTTTATTTTTAAACAAGATCCTTGTGCCAAAAACATATCAGAGGGTGCTATAAAAAAATGAATTGGATTTCTCTGCTGGGCCTCTACAGGCAGTTTGCAAAGGAGGATTTCAAGGTTGTTCTCTGAGCAGTGTTGTCCGGGCAGAAAAAGACATCTCTCTAGCAAAAACCTTATTTTGATGGCACTGCACTCACTAGGCATGCCCATGCTGGGGGTGTCCTTAAAAGGGGCCTCCTGTTTGACCTTTACAGTCACCCTTCCTCTCCTCTCATCGATTCTGTAAACAGTGTCTCCTCTTGGGCAGGTCCCTAGCCAGCAGACACATAGAGGCTCTGGTGCTGCTAGGAACTAAGTCCAGAAAACAGGAAAGCTCCAGCCAGAAAGTGTTCCATTGTCTTCATGTCCTTCCTAAAGCTGGGTTCCTTGCCAGGCAGTGTCACCCTCAGAGACTTGGCCCACGAATTTGCTTTGGCTCTTTTTACTGTTGACTTTTTGATAGACTCTAGGTTGGCCTGAGTATAAAACTTACATTCTCTAAATTAATAGTTCACTTGAATAAGCACTTTTTGGTCTTCTTTCCATTCCCTTTCTTACTACCTTTGGAACCATGTGCACATGAATGTGCTGGCCGAAAGGAATTTGGGGCTGTGACCAAGGGCGCTCTCAGATGGGCAGGACCAGACAGCTCATTCCAGCCGAGTCAGTGCTCAAGCTCTTGTGGGAAGATCAGTCTTCTCAGAGGGGGAAAGGCTAAGCCTCAATGGAAACTTGCAAATAATCTTTAGTAATCATTAGTTCCCCGAGATGTGTAATTTTGCCGCAAATCTGCACTGACTTTGCTCTTGTTTCCATTTCACTGTAGCCATACTACCTCCTTCGATTGCTCACCAAATCACTAGATCAGAAAACATCACAATAATTACAGTTCATGGTTATGAATAACTATAGTTATTAACATGGAAAATAAACACAGTACAATCCTGTGTGTGGTTTTATATGATATTTTGGCACATGTGTGTTTGCCTGTGCGCAGCTGTACATATAAACAACAAGGAAACAATCTGGGAGGAGAAATAATAGTTAAACACACTTAACAGAGGAGCCATAGGTAGTTGTACTTGGTGTTTAAAAATTCTCTGTATTCCTTAAATTCTTATAATCACCTTTCATTGCTTTTAGCAGTTCCGTTTTTAAAAATCTCTATTTCCATTTTGAATGGAAATCAGAAAACGTGATGAAGTCTTGACCGTTATCAAGGAGCTTTTCAAAAGCTAGAGGGCTCCGATGGTCTGTTGTATGCAAGCCTACACAGCTACTAAATATCAAAATTGAGAGGCAATGGCAGATGTTTTCGAAGTCAAAGCCCACGTACTTTCCACTCTGCCGTAGCTGCTCTCTGTAAGTACTTCCATCATCATGTCCCTGGTTTCAGTCAACAATGCTCTGTGGCACGGCACCCCAGGGGGGTGCAAAGATGAAAATCCTGCCCCCCAGGAGCTCATGGTTCTGAATGGGGGCTCTCAGTCCCAGCTGCTCATTAGATTCACCCTGGGCTGCTTTCAAATCTCTTGATGCCTGCACTATACCTCAGATGTTCTTTAAAACCCCTCAGATGATTCCAATGTGCAGCCAAGATGAGAACAACTGATCTGTCAGGAGCTGGCCCATCCATGAGTGCACAGATCCCACGAGAGACAATACATACTCAATTACAACAATTCACTGCTTTGTTTCCAGTAATTGCTTCCTGGTACTCAATGGGTCTTTGGCATATGGATCTCTTTGTATGGATGACGTGAGAATATAAGACCATAATGTAAGGCTATAAACTATAAACAGCTTTTAATGTTTATCCTTAAAATTAGTTGAAAATTGCTTTTCACCCTCTAACTGCATGTGATATCAGGCAGTACTGTGTAGCAAAGAGAACTGTAGGCGTGAGACGCTGAAGACAGATTTAGTCCTGACTCGGGCTCTAAGGAACTGTGGTTTGGGACAAGTCATTTTCTCTGGGTCTCAGTTTCTTCCTCTATAAAATAAAAGGCTCTACTTAGAGAGCCTTATGGTCCTTCCAGCTCAAATTTCCTGCGATTCTCCATCATGTACACCACATTGCTAAAAAGCAGGTAGTCTGAGATAGATAATAAACTTAAAACCTACCTATTTCAGTTATCTATTGCTACATTATAAATTGCCTCAAAACTTAGTGGCTTAAGCCAATGATTTATTTTTGCTGATTCTATTGACTAGAGGTTCTGCTGCTGGCTTTGCCTGGGCTCACAGATACAGCTACACGCAGAGGGAGCTCAGCTGCATTTGGCACACCCAAGAGGGTCTCACTCAACTGGCCGTTGGTGCTGGCTGTGGGCTGGAGAGCCTTCGTTCTGTTGCATAGGGCTGCACATCCTCCCAGGAGGGCAGCCTGAGCTTCCTCCTTACACAGCAGTCTTGGAATTCCAAGAAGGTAAGAGCGGGAACTGCAAGGTCTCCTGAGATCTAGGCTCTGCAACTCTAACAATGTTACTTCAGCCATAATCTGTTAGTCAAAGTAAATCATAGGATTATCCCTAATTCAGGGGAAAAAAAAAAGCGGTGGAGCAATAGTCTCCATCTCTTGATGAGAGAGGCAGCAATGACAGGTTGCAAAGGGGTGTGGACACAGGGAGCCATGATTCATTATAATGACCCTCCGTGCTATTTTGCCTGGAAATGCCGTATGATGCAGTGGTGAAGAGTACAGTCTTTGGATTTACACTGTCTGGGTTTAAATCTTGCTGCTGCATTTGTGTTATATATAGAGCAGGAGACTTAAATCACCCTGTGCCTGTTTCCTCATTGGTAATTTGAGGAGGACAATAATAGGCCTACCTCATGGGGTGACCTTGATAAATAAATGTGATCATGCCTACAAAGTCCCTAACACATAGTAAATGTATCCTAAAAGCTCTCTGCTCTTATTACTGGCCCTGATTTTCTGCAGGAAGTGAGGGAGTTGCTTCATTTCTTAAGTAAAAGCAGCAATCCTCATCTTCCTCCTTCCCGCCATTACCCTGGGTTGGACTAATGCTGCCACTTGTTGCAAACCCACAGGGTTAAAATTAATGAGTGCTGGTTATCATTTAGCTCATTCATTTACACAGCATCTCTCTCCATGAACGACCCAGCCCTGGACACTGATCTTTAAACAAGAATATGACGATGGCCTCAGGGGGAGGGGTGAGCTCTGGCATGAATGGTTCTTGTTGTTCCCAGATAGCCCCCAGCCCCCACTGCCAGGCTGAGTGTTTCCAGGTGAGCATGGCCCTTTGCCCCCTGGAAACTTCAGCCACAGCTGCACACAGCATGCCACTATTTTCTGACCTTGACTTCCCTCTGGACTCACCTGACAGAGGGCTGGAGGGGCTCTCAAGTCACTCATGTGGTCCAACCTGGTGTTAAGGGCCTGAGGTCCTAGCCATCAACCTTGATGATAGCTTGACCTGTCACAGCAGTGTTCTGATTGGGAAACAGAAAAGTGAAACAGGGCTGTACTATTGTAATGTATTCCACGGAATATAAGAATAAAGCAAAAATTTGGGGAAGGTCTAGTCATTCATAGCTTATTTGCTATGTGCACATGAGACCAAACTGCCTCAGAATGAGATCTTCTTTCCTCCTATATCTTTGAACCTATGAACCTTTGTCTTCTGTGAAATACTTTTGGATATTTCCTAGAAGCCCAAGGGGTCATTTGCAATGTAATTCCCACCCCCACCCTCATTTCCTTCTGTCTGTAGGAATTGGGGCAGGGGAGAAATGGGGGCATAGCTGGTCCCCATAGCTGGTTTAGGCCAAGTTTAAACACAAAATTCCTGCCAGTGAGGTTCTGTTCTCTGCCGCCAGCTCTTTAGGCTATGCTCCTAGAGTCAGTGCCAATTATTACCCCTGGAACCAGAAAAACTCCAGAATCCTGGTCTGATTACACCTGACTCCCATGGCTCTTGTAAATCTGACTTGGAGCTAGAGCAAGACCATGTCATTCAGTACTCACAGAACAGACAGACATTTGCCCCTCCCCTCCTCTTCCTCTTCCCCTCCCCCTAATAGCTCCATGCCATGATCCATTTGAATGAAAAGATATACCAGATGACCAGGGTATAAAAAAAAAGATCTTAGCTAATAGGGTAAGGTAACTGAGGTCATGCCACTTAAAGAAAGTCTGATAAGGGAGAAAGAACCAAAAGAAGGCTAGAGAAGATACCCTGATAAATTCTACTTTCTGCATGGTGGCCTGATGGAGAGAAAGGACAGAGCAATTTCCCTTACCCAGCCTTACCTGTGGACTTGGGGTACCACAAAAGTGCCTCATCAGACCACTTGGCAGACCAGTAAGATGCAAAATCTTCTCCTGAAAGCCTTGAGGTCGCCTAGAAGGAGAAACTGTTAAAAAGCCCCCACAATTCGGACCCTTTGTCATCTTTCCCAGGGGTGGAAAATTTTTGCTTTATTCCTATATTCTTATCACCAAAAGGGTATTTCAGGAGCTTATCCATAGACTGTCTCCAGACTCATGAAGCAAGGGGTTTGCCGGTGGCCATCTAGAACCCTAGAAGGGTCTTTGGAATCTGATATGAGTTGGGAGCGAGGATGTAGCAAAAGGGATAGATGGGCTTCTGATCCCTGGTTGCAATGAAATCAGAGCAATTTATTTTATCTGTTTTATGGTGGGGGCTTACAAGTAAAATTTTACTTACGAAAGGTTCCCAATGCATTCTAGAAGCAATTATTTTGAAACCCCTGAGATGGAGGATGCATCTCAATATCCTTCTCCCTTCCCCATGCTCGGGTGGACCTTGAGGGAGAGGATATATGTGCTTGAAGTTGGAAGTGGATCCACAAAGGCAAAGAGTTAGCTATCTGAAGGGCTGATATTGCTTCCCACCTCACTTTAAAGTTCCCACCCTTTTGCCACACGGGAGATGCCATATTGATTCCCGCCACTTAGATTCTTTTTCTTACACATCTTAAATCTTTGCATTGACAAGATGAAAAGAGGGTCCTTCTCTTGTCTATCTAAGCTTAGTTCTGACACATATTTTTCCCCCAGGGACTGACAAAGATGATTTATTCTTTAAGGGAGATTACACACTGTAAACATTGCTATAACTCTACC